>SJYT01041127.1:56922-79170 GCA_006410635.1 Cephalophus harveyi
CCCACTCCAGTATTCTTGGGCTTCCCTGGTGGCTCAGCTGGTAAAGAATCCACCTGCAATGCGGGAGACCTGGGTTTGATCCCTGGGTTGGGAAAATCCCCTGGAGATGGGAATAGCTATCCACGCCAGTATTCTGGCCTGGAGAATTCCATGGACTGTAGAGTCCATAGGGCCACAAAGAGTCAGACACAACTAAATGACTTTCACTTTCACTTCAATCTACAATAAAGAAGACAAGAATATACAATGGGATCTGTTCAATAAGTGATACTGGGAACACTGGAAAGCTACATGCAAAAGAATGAAGGTAAAACATTTTTCACACTACATACAAAACTAAACCATGCTAACAGTTATTAAGAAGTTGTCAGGGATAAAAAGGGACCAATTTTCAAGAAAACATTACAATTCTTAATATGTACACATTCAACAACAGAGTTTCGAAATACATGAGCAAAATCTGATATAACTGCAAGGAGAAATACATAAACCGACTATTATAGTTGAAGACTCCAGCCTTCCCCTATTGGAAATGAATAGGTGCAGAAGGCAGAAAATCATCCTATGTGATACAACAATGGTAGTGTCAGTCACTCGGCTGTCTCCAGTGCTTTGTGACCCCATGGACTGTAGTCCGCCAGGCTCCTCTGTCATCTGATTCTCTGGGCAAGAATACTGGAATGGCTTGCCATCCCCTCCTCCAAAAATAATGTTAACAAATGCAAAAGTATAGAAGTCATAGAAAGTCTTTTCTCAAATCACAATGGAATTCAACTACAAAATATTAACAGAAATATAGCTGGGAAATCACCAGATACCTGCATATTAAGAACACACTTCTAAATGACACATGAGGCAAAGAGAACTTTGAAGAGAAATTAAAAATTGTCTTAAGCTACATGAGAATAACATAACATCGAATTTTGTGGGATGCAGCAAAAGTAGTCACAGAAAGAAAGTGTACACAGAAAGAAAATATTCATAGCATTGAATGAAAATGTTAGGGGAAAAAAGACCTAAAATCAACCATAAGCTTCTACTTCAGGAGAAAATAACAAATTTAATCCAAAATAAACATAAGAAAGGAAATAATAAAAATTAGAGCAGAAATCAACAAAATTGAAAATAGGAAATCAAGGAGAAATTTAATTAAATCACATGCTGGTTCTTAGAAAAGATCAATAATACTAATAAGCTTCTAGCTGAGCTAATTAGGGAAAAAGAGAGAAATAACACAAATTACTAATATCAGAAATGAAAAAGGAGACTCACTATAGATCCAATGGACATTAAAAGTTAAAAAATATAATGAACAATTCTATACACATTTCATAACCTAGATGAAATGGACCAGTTTCTTGAAAAACACAATCTGACCAGCTTACACACAAACAGAGAATATGAATAGACCTATATCTATTAAAGAAATTAAATCAACTATAAATGACAAAACAGAAAGCACCAGGCCCAGAATTCACTGGTGAATACTACCAAACATTTAAGGAATAAATCTAATCAGTTCTCTACAATCTCTTTCAGAAAATAGAAGTCAATGGGGTACTTTTTAACTCATTCTATGAAACCAGTATTCCCCTAATACCAAAACAGACAAAGAGATTACAAGAAAAGGAAAACTACAGACTAATATAAGCAAAAGTCCTCAACAAAAAATTAGCAGTTTGGGTCCGACAATATAGACAAAAATGTATACATCATGACCAAGTGGGATTTACTTCAGGTATATAAGTCTGGTTCAACATTTGAAAATGATCCAAAAAATCTACAAATAATACATACTGGAGATGATGNCTACAGACTAATATAAGCAAAAGTCCTCAACAAAAAATTAGCAGTTTGGGTCCGACAATATAGACAAAAATGTATACATCATGACCAAGTGGGATTTACTTCAGGTATATAAGTCTGGTTCAACATTTGAAAATGATCCAAAAAATCTACAAATAATACATACTGGAGATGATGTGGAGTAAAGGGAACCCTCATGCACTGTTGGTGGGAGTGTAAATTGAAAGAGCCACTATGGAAAACAGTATGGAGGTTCCTTAAAAAAATAAAAAAAGAACTACCATATGACCCAGCAATCCCACTCCTGGGCATATATCCAGACCAAACCACAGTTCAAAAATAAACATTCACCCCTATATTCATAGCAACTGTTTACAATAGACAAAACATGGAAACAACCTAAAGGCACCCAAAGAAAACCATAATTCAAAAAGGTACATGCACTCCAACGTTCATTGTAGCACTATCTACAATAGCCAGGACACGGAAGCAACCTAAACGTCCATCAACAGAGGAATGCATAAAGATGTGGGGTGTGCGCACACGTGCGCACGTGCATGTGTGTGTGTGGAATATTACTCAGCCACATAAATGTGAAATCTAGAGAAACAGTACAGACGATTTTATTTGCAAAGCAGAAATAGAGTCACAGATGTCAAATATATGGACACAAAGGGGAATGTGGGGTAGGAGGAGTTTGGGGGACTGACACATATACACTACTGATACTATGTATAATATAGATAACTAAAGAGAACATGGGGACTTCCCAGGTGGCTAAGTGGTAAAGAATCCATCAGCCAATGCAAAAGATGCAAGAGACGTAGGTTTGATCCCTGGCTCAGGAAGACCCCTTGGAGTAGGAAATGGTAACCCATTCTAATATTCTTGCCTGGAAAATTTCACATATAGAAGAGCCTGGCAGGCTATAGTCCATGGGGTAGCAAAAAGTCAGGACGCAACCAAATACATGCATGAGAGCATACTCTATAGCACACTCTATAGCACAGGGAACTCTGCCTAATGTACTGTGCTGACTTGAATGGGAAGGAAGTCCAAAAGGAAGGGGATACATGTATATGTATGGCTGTTTTATTTTGCTGTACAGTAGAAACAAACACAACATTGCAACTTTACTCCAAGAAAAAGTAATTTAAAAATCAACTAATTCATTATATTAATGGATTTTAAATAGCTCAGCCGAGATTCCATCACCTCCACTAGCTTTGCTCATAATGATGCTTCCTAAGTGAAAGTCATTCAGTGGTGTCCGACTCTTTGTGACCCCATGGACTATACAGTCCATGGAATTTTCCAGGCCAGAATACTGGAGTGGGTAGCCGTTCCCTTCTCCAGGGGGTCTTCCCAACCCAGGGATCAAACCCAGGTCTCCCACATTGCAGGTGGATTCTTTACCAGCTGAGCCACCAGGAAAGCCTGATGCTTCCTCAGGCCCACTTGATTTCATACTCCAGGATGTCTGGGCCTAGGTGAGTGATCACATACCATCGTGGTTATCTGGCTCATTAAGATTTTTTTTTTTTTTTGGTATGGTTCTTCTATGTATTCTTGCCACCTCTTCTTAATATCTCCTGCTTCTGTTAGGTCCTTTATTGTGCACATCCTCACATGAACTGTCCCCTTGATATATCTAATTCTCTTCAAGAGATCTCTAACTTTTCCTATTCTATTGTTTTCCTCTATTTCTTTGCTTTGTTCACTTAGGAAGGCCTTCTTATATCTCCTTACTATTCTCTGGAACTCTGCTTTAAGTTGGGTACATCTTTACCTTTCTCCCTTGTCTTTTACTTCTCTTCTCAGCTATTTGTAAAGCTTCCTCAGACCAGTTTTCATTCCAATGCCAAAGAAGGCCAATGCCAAAAAATTTTCAAAATACCGTATAATTGTGCTCATTTCACATACAAGCAAGGTAACGCTCAAAATCCTTCAAGGCAGGCTTCAGCAATATTTGAACTGAGAACTTTCAGATGTACAAGCTGGGTTTAAAAAAGGCAGAAGAACCAGAGATCAGATTGCCAAAATCCATTGGATCATAGAGAAAGCAAGGGAATTCCAGAAAAACATCTACTTCTGCCTCATTGGCTATGTGACCCTTGAATGTGTGGATCACAACAAACTGGCAAATTCTTAAAGAGATGGGAATGCCAGGCCACCTTACCTGTCTCCTGAGAAACCTGTATGCCAATCAAGAAGCAACAGTTAAAACTGGATATGGAACAAAGAATTGGTTCAAAATTGGGAAAGGAATATGAAAAGGCTGTATGCTGTCAGCCTGCTTATTTAACTTATAAGGAGTACATCAAGATGCCAAGCTGAACGACTCACAAACTGGAATCAAGATTGCCAGGAGAAATATCAAGAATCACAGATATGCAGACAACACTACTCTAATGGCAGAAAGCAACGAGGAACTAAAAAGCCTCTTGATGCAGGTGAAAGAGAAGAGTAAAAAAGCTGGCCTGAAATAATATTCAAAAAAACTAAGATCATGGCATCCGGTCCCATCACTTCATGACAAATAGAAAGGAAAATAAGTGGAAGTAGTGAGAGATTTTATTTTCTTGGGCTCCAGAATCACTGTGGACAGTGACTGCAGCTACAAAATTAAAAGACAGTTGCTCCTTGGAAGAAAAGCTATGACAAACCTAAACAGCATATTAAAGGCAGAGATATCACTTTGCCGACAAACATACATATAGGTAAAACTATGGTTTTTCCAGTAGGCATGCACAGATGTGAGAGTGGACCATAAAGAAGGCTGAGTGCTGAAGAACTGATGCTTTTGAATTGTGGTGCTGGAAAAGACAGTACAAAGTCCCTTGGACAGCAAGGAGATCCAACCAGTCCACTCTAAAGGAGATCAATATTTATTGGAAGGACTGATGCTGAAGGCAAAACTCCAATACTTTGGCCACCTGATGCAAACAGCCCACTTACTGGAAAAGATCCTGCCTGACACTGCAAAGACTGAAGGCAAAAGGAGAAGCGGGACTACAGAGGATAAGATGGTTAAATAGCATCACCAACTCAATGGACATGAGTTTGAACAAATTCCAGGAGAGAGTGAAGGACAGGGGGTCCTTCAGTTATACGTTAAATAAGCAGGGTGACAGCATGTTGTAGTCCATGGGGTTGCAAAGAACTGGACATGACTTAGCAACTGAACCAATTATATCAATGAGCCAAGAAGAAAAACCAAATTATCTTATCAACTGTTGCTGTTTTTCAGTGGCTAAGTACGGTCTGATTCTTTTGGGATCCCATCGACTGTAGCCTGCTAGGCTCCTCTGTCCATGGGATTTCTCAGGCAAAAAGATTAGAGTTGTAGTTTCCTACAATCTTACTGTTTACTCGGTGATGCTGGAAGTTAATACACAATCTGAGCCTAGGGTTGTTATCATGGGATGAGGAGATTGAGAGAGGGCAACCCAGAGACTCAGTGACAGTATTGTTCAGTCCTGACTTGTCTTTGATGTCCAGAGCACCTCATACCCAACAATGAAGCCATTCTTCCAGCTATAAACTCCTACTTCCAGCTCCAGGATCTAAATCTACACGAAGTCCCTTTTTCTTCTCTGTGCTTTCAGAAAAGCCAGGCACACCACATTTTCTGTCACAGAATGATTGGCAGTTGGGATATGCTTGTCCTCTTGCCTGTTTTTCTGACGTGTTTTGGACTGCCAGACGTTCTCTTTGTTCTGTAGCCTTGCCCCTAGCTTTCTGTACTTGGGTCTCTCTATGCCTGCTGGTAGCATGTTATGTTGTGTCTCTTCTCAGTCTTCAAATTATATGGATTTGAAGTTGACCTTGAATCTACTACTTCAAAACTATATCTCTCTATAACTGGGAAGCTGGTTAAATTTCTCCAAATTTTAAGCAAAGTCATTAATTTTTAAGTTCTGAGCCATAGTAGACACAGAAATGATTAGAGTCTTTCATTTCCTATTTTGTCATCCAAATGTGAACACATGGTAGAAGCTCAATAACTAGTTGACTGGGCCAAATTTTTGTTACAAGAAAAAGAATTCCCCAATTAATAATTGAGCTTAGGCTAGATACCATCTGTCATTGAGAAATTACCATTTTGGTAGGGAGAATGTCAATCAAGGAATTACTTTAAATTGCTAGCAATCATGAAGTCATCAAAGGTTAGTCTGAAAATGGAAAAAGGAGGCAGTTGGATAGAAATGTGTCATGGTTTATAAAAAGCCCAATAAGAATGTATGTGCTTATATATATAAAAAGAATGGAATCTACTGTGCTTTGAAGAATGACAGAAAGGAATTATTCCAAGAAGAATGACAATTACTAAAAATACCAATCCTAACCATGCTTGTCATACTTCTACCTGATCCTTTGAAGACTGTTTTTTTTTTTTTTTAGCAGATGGCTATTTTAATTTTTCAGGTGAGCTGTCATAGCTATCACCTTTCTGGAATCCCTTCCAAAATAAAGAAAAGCTATTCCAATGTAACGAAGGAAAGCTATGCATTCTGTTGAATCATGTTCTCATGTGTCTCCTGAAAACTGTAATGGCAGTTCATATGGCTTCTCTGACCCGTAGATAAAAAGGTAGTAAACTTAGCTGTTGGCATTGTTTGCATATGTATCTGAGAGCAGTAGCTAGAGCTTGCTTTATGTAAGGTGAGGTGTGCAGCTTTGTCATGCTCCTTTGCATTAGGATTAGGGGTGTGTCTAGAGGGAATGCATCATCAATCATGCAAATCTAAAGTGTTAGTTCCCACAGGAACTATAAAGAAATTTTGGTCTATTTCTCTCAGTTTTTGTAGATTAAAAAAATCACACAAGAAAAAAAAATCAACTTTACAAATCTCCTTGCCATAGCCTACCTGGGTACCTGAAATTCCATTATTAAATATTTACTGGCACATCCCAAGGATCTCAGGCATTTAGGTATCTTTAGTTAAAAACACAAACATCCCTACTAGATATCGTACATTCGCCTTCATCATCTTCCAGCACAGGTTAGGGTTTCTTCCAAAGGGACTAGTAAGAGAATGAGCAAAGGACAAGCAACCGTGATGGCAGGAGGCAAAGTACACTTGGATGACGGCATGAGCATTCCATGCACGTGGAGAAATGGGTCTGAGAAAGAGAGTTACATGAATTGAGGAAGAGGAGCCAAACCAAAGTTTTCCCATCTCACCACTGTGGCTGGCTTTCATCTGAAAGAAGAAAACTATTTAAAAATTAGCTTGCATAACAGAGATATAAGGATCTCAGGAGAAATGGATTTATTAGTATGTCAAATCTGATCTCAGAGCAGACACATTTTTAGATGAAGACTCCAGTTTCACTAGAGGCAAGAATCCCTCTTTTGCGTATAGGCCTTCCACTTAAATTCAATGATGCTCCAAGCAACTTTTATTTCCGACCAAGTGATCTCCTGATGTACAAGGTACATAAGGGAGAGGGAAACCCCACTGACCTGCCAGCACTTCTCATTGTGCCCCACGCTTCCTCTACAGGGGTCTCCCCTTCTCTGCCCTATAGAGAGTCCCTCTTTAGATCACCCTGACCATCCCACAATACTTAATATAATGTTCTCAAGCAGTGGCCTTTATAGTCAAGTCTTATTCAAGGCAGAGTTGCTTACACTCACAGCTGAACATGACAAAGTTTCTTTAAATACAGCGTTGCTTCATCTTCACCCAGGTGACCACAAGCGACACAAACTTTAGGCAAAGTATTGATGTCTGTTTCCTTGATTGTGTGTTTCTTGGTTTAGAAGTTGAATAATCGACTTTTTATTCTTCTTGTAGCCATCTTAATTCTATGTTTAATTCTACATGTGTACAGTTAATATTGATTCTCCAAATATACCAAAAGCATTATCCCATTTGCACTTTCCTTTACTACTTTCCCAAATTATCACCTGAAATCTTCTTGGATTTAAATTTTAAAATGTTACTAATTTGTTCATAATTCCACCAACATTTGTATATATTTAACTATAAATTTAGTAATTCTTTTGACCATCACTGTTTTCCTCCTCCATCATATTCCCTCTTAGACTCTTCTTCTTTTGCAGATTAAATTTTCAAATAATTATTTCAAAGGATCTAATGGTAATGTATTAATTGGGAATGCCCTCTCTGCAAGTAAAATACCCATATAATAGTAGTTTAGACAAATACAGAGTTATTTGTGTCTTGTAACTACAAGATGTTGGTTCAGATATACATAATATTAGGTCAACATTTCTGCAATTTTTCCTTTCTTTATAGGTCTCATGCAAGCCTTATAGTAGGAAAGATGAGGAAAACAAAAGAGTAGACTCTGTATCAAGGAAAAAAAAACTTTCCCAGGTACTCCATGAAACAATTTCACTTATTATTGGTCAGAAATATATAATGTGGGCAACCTTGGCTGTTACAAGGCTATGGGAAATGAGGATGGGAATGATAGTCGGGTCCAATAAACAGCAATTTGCCAAGGGGCTAAATTTTAGAAGAATTACATGACTGAAAAACTCTTTTATTTTGTCCTCAACTTGAAAGATATTTCTTGGGGATATAGTATTCTAGGTACAAACTATGTATCTTCAATATTTTGAAGATATTATTTCATTTTATTCTCCCATACAGTATAGCTGATGATGTAGATCATTGTCAATTTTATTTTTATTCCTGTATAAGTAACCTCTCTTTTTCTTGGTGATAATGATCATTACAGAGGATTTTCATTCTTTTTAAAAATTATTTTAAGCATGTTATGGGTTGAATTGTGTTTCCCAAAAAGATGTATTCAGTTCTTAACCCCTGGTATTTGTGAATGTGACCATATTTGGAAATAGGGTCTCTGCATATCTTACCAAGTTAAAATAAGGTCATACTAGTCTAGGGTGGGTATTAGTTTGGTGACTGATTTCTTTATAAGAAGAAATTTAAGCAAAACACACATATGAAGAATACCATGTGGTAGCAGGGGCAGAGGTTGGAGTGATGAATCTACAAGCTAAGGAACACCAAGCATTGACAGCAACCAAGCAACCAGCAGAAGCAAGGAAAAATTCTCTTCTAGAGCCTTCAAACAGAACATGGCCTGGCCAAACTTATTTAAGACTTCCAGCCTTCAGATCTGTGAGAGAACAGACTTGTTACTATAACCAAGAGTGGACATTGTGGGATCTCTTTGAGGTACAGGGTTTGCAGTCTAACAGCGAGGAGATGACCCTCAAACAGTCCTTGACTGCTTCAAGATAGAGGATAAGCTGGAGATCACTATGCTGTCCCAGGGCTTGTCTATGTTCTACTCTGTCTTCATGCCAGTCACCAACCTCAAGGAATGATTGGATCAGCTGATGACCCAGATTGTAAGCCATGTGTGGAAACAGAAGCTTGGCCGCCGGGTGTGAGCACTGGTACTTGAGCTGTGCCATAAGGACGAGCGGCGAGGATGTCGAGGTCCCCTCTGTACAGTACACCGTCTGCTGATCCGTGTCCTCTCCTGTAGACTGACCCCAGCCCCCCGCTCCAGATCCCTTCCATCCCAGGGCTCCTATTTGACCTCTGGCAGTGGCCCAACTAGCCAGGCCTGGTGTCCCCCTCTTCGTCCCCCTACCTGGACGCCTCTTGCTGCTGGTTTCTACCTTGTTCCAAACCTGACCCCTAATAAAGAATAGTTAATCTAGAAAAAAAAAAAGACACACTGCTTTAAGACTCACTGTTCTTTGTTATGATAGCCTTAGGAAGCCGATACAACATGGTTCTAAAATTTCTCTATGTTATCTATATTTATGACTCTTCTTTTATTGATCTTATTTAACACTGGGTAGATCCCATAAATAGCTGAGAAAAGAAGAGAAGTGAAAGGCAAAGGACAAAAGAAAAGATAGACCCATCTGAATGTAAATCTAAAGAGATCTTTTCTTACTTCTGAAAATGTTGATCTTCAGTGTCTTCCCTCCACGCCCTATGTTCTCTCCTTCTGGAACACACTGTCTCATGAAGGGAAACTATCCTGACTGCACTGTTAGTCACTCCACATTCATGAGCAGAAAAGAGGCCTGCGTGCAGCATCTGTTTGAACCTAGCCTTTACTGAATGATCCTGACTACTTTTTAGAGGTCCTTTGTGTTTGTGTTCACTCTGAACATGGAATTTCTCTGGGCCTTGTGGGATAAACTGCCTTTTCCCAACCAAAACTACGTATTTGCATATGTTATGGTCATATTTTCTCTGCCCTTGTTCTAACAGCTGATTGCACTGGTTTCCTGTCTTCTAGATTTCTTTCACAACGTATGGCCTATTATCAAAATCCATTCTTGTTTTACAGGCTTATATTTCACAAGTATATTTCCTTTTTGTTACATGAATAGATTTGTCAGCAGCACGGGGAGTGAGCGTATGCTCAGTCTGTCATTTTGAGTCAAGTCACTGACAGTTTTTAATCTATTTACCCAGGTATGTATTTTCCCATCAGGCCTTCAAACCATATTGGTATTCAAAGCTTTTCTGTAGTTTTTTTTTGTTTGTTTTTTTAACTTTGTCTAGGATCCAAGCATAATTTGTGACTGCCTCCAAAAATATTTTTCCCTCTATAAGAAAATAATTAATTTGTTTTACACAAGCTGAAATTTTAATAATCTCATTTACACTAGAAATAGAGGTTGTATGGCATTGGATAATATCCCCTACCAAGAATAATCCTTTAATAACCTTTAGTATGCCCAGGTTTAAATGTATTTATGTTCCAAACTAGTCATATGTATCCATGTAAGCCCCTAAATTTGGGAGAAGACTTATAATAAAACTGCCAATTTAGATGTTTTTCAAAATGCCACAGTAGTCCAGTTAAGATCTTCTGGTTCATAGAAACACACACAAATACACACACACACAATGCACAAATATAATACTTGCAGTATTATTTTCTAAGGCAAATTTAGTGCTTAGAAAAAGATTATTAATTTGCACTTGCTGCTGCTGCTAAGTCACTACAGTCGTGTCCGACTCTGTGCGACCCCATCAGGCTCCCCCGTCCCTGGGATTCTCCAGGCAAGAACACTGGAGTGGGTTGCCATTTCCTTCTCCAAATTTGCACTTAGGCAGGCAGATAACTTTATACGTGACACAAAGTGTCCCAATGATGATCTGCTTAATTAGCAGAGATCAATTAAAACAAATTCAAAATGAACAGAAGACTAAGGATTTCAAAACTGAAAAGCAGCAGACATTATACTACATAAACTGAGCAGATTTTGTGTTTCATTTTTATTTCTTTTTGCTTGATTTCTTTCAGGAAACTTATTTTCCAGGGATCTCTAATATATTAGCATTAGGAAAATTCTTCATCTCTCAAACTTCAGTAGCTGGGTCTGAGAAAGGGAGGAATTAATGAATTTATGGTGTAATGAAACATTTCCTTCTATTTTCCCTTGGTATTTTTACATTTTGCAATATTTCTGTCATTCAGAAAAGTACAGAGAATAATATAAAGAATACTGTACCTATGTACCTACCACCCACATTCAATAAATGTTAATATTCTAGTATATTTAATTCATATATTTTGTCTTTTAATGTGTAAAAGGTTAAGATATGACCTGAAGCCCTTTGTTCACCTCCTGTGTTCTGGTTTTTATTTCCTGACTGTAAGTATTTTTCCTTTGATATACAAAATTATTTCTTGTCTTCCTCCTAAATCAAACAAGGATCTTGGCTTTACCTTCTACCTCCCATTCAACCAATCTGTTATTATTGACAAGTATTCTAGTTTCATCTTTTTTTTAGCTCCTAGATTGGCTATCCTTCTATTTCATGATTAACAGTTGAATTTGCTAATGTATTTTACCAGTTCTCAGGGTTGCTGTTGTTTTCATACATCCTATTCTTTTTCTTTGGATTTAATCGTCGTGCTACAGTATACATTTGAGTATTCCTTCTAGAAAAATATGGTTACTAAATTTTACATTCTGTGTGTGAAAATGCATTTATTCTTCATTCGAAATATCCCAGGTGGACAATTAGCTTCTCTCAGTACTTTAAAGGTAAATTATCATTGTCTTCTGGCATCTCTGTTGCTCTTGTGAAGTCTAACTGTTCTTTCATGGGGATCTGTCTCCTTTGGTAGATTTCAAGGATTTTTCCTTTATTTTTGACATTCTGACATTTCTCTAGGCTGTGTTTCCCTGTGGATATACTTTTAGTTATCCCGATTAGCCCTCAAAGTTAATTGCCAAGATTAAGGCTCATTTTATTAAAATTTGGAAACAATTATATCATTTTGATTTCTACTTTTCTTCCAAAACTAAAATAGAATGTTTCATTAGTTTAAATTCTTGAGCGTGTTGGCTTTCTTTCATAATTTCTCCTGACATCATCAAGAACACTGATTTTCAGGCTAATGTTGACCAAAGTTTCCATTTTAACCACAACCTTCCAGCCTGGAGGTATTAAAGTTGCCTCTACTTGGCAACCAGTGCAATATTAGTGATTCCGAGCCCATGTGCACAGTGATGTTGACAATATCTTAGAGCAATCATTGAGCCAGTAGACAGGTGGCCTCAGATATTGACTAAGAGGCTTTTTCCTTCTTATTCCTCAGACCATAGCTGCAGGGGCAAGTCACAGCTTTTTTTTTTTTTTTTTTTTGAGCTCTTTTCTACTTGAATAGGAGTCTTTGGTTTCAGGAAGAGAACAGGGCTCTATGCTTACCCCACAGGAGGTACATTTGGTTTCCATTAACCAAAAGGATCAAAGCTTCCTGGCGGCATCAACTTGTTTCAGGCCCCAAAGCCTGGCAGGCCTGTAGGTTCTACCTCATTTATCATTTTGTGTTTCAGTTCCACTTATGGTCCACAAAGAACACTGTCTTATTTCTAAATGTAGCTAAATCTTTATAACTGTTACTTTTTATGTTAAATCTACTACAATGTTGAGAGAAGAGATCTTCAGAATATCCACTTATTGTGTTTGATCAAAGCACTGAGGAAACAATTTTCACACTGTATCATATGACTGAATTATATTTATAAATTTATATGTCTATATATGTATACACATGCATTTTACACTTTAAAGGCTGATAGCAAAGTCCTCAAATTAATATTTTTAAATTTATCATGTCTTTCCTTATATCATTGTTTGAAAAACACAAATTCCCAGAAGCAAGTATCTGTCCATCCTTAAACAGGGAAATCTGGCTGATTTTCATCTTTTCATGGTATTTGAATACAAATAAACTGAAGGGGAGACTCACAATAATATGTGAAGGATTCCACTCATTTTCCCATTTAGCAATTAATTGCTTATTTCTGTGGCAAAATGTCTCACTGAAATAAATAGTGCCATCTGCTGACTGAATTTTTGTTATAAAGAGATAGAATTGAGTAAAAAGAGTTGGTGGGAAAACTCGCTTTACATCTAACTGATTCTCTACTTTGAACCATATATAATGGCCCAGTGAAGAGCTATAAGTAGAACCTTGATCTAAAACATACAGCTGTTTCAATTTAAAAACGGTACCATCTTCATGAGCGACTGAGGACACAGGGTCTTAGAATTAGCCATATTCAAGCTGATAAACAAGAATTTATTCATAGCACATTAGCTTTTTCTAATTTTTTAAAAATTATTTCCTTCACTGGAAAAATGTTATATTGCAATGTAATAAGTTAATGGCAGTGAGTAGTCTTCAGCATTACTGTAACATAAGAAGAAACATTTTAGCCTCTGGAATAAGGCAGCAGGAGAATGACCCGCATGCTTAAGACATCCACCAATAATGACCTGCCTCTTCCAGAAGTCTAGCATTGCAGCTCCCTGGCTTCTTTGTCACTTGAGGCTCAGTACTGAGTGAGAAGGAGGCAGCAGGGCTCAAACCATGAACTGATACAAACTAATGCAAAAACAACACTAAACTTTATGGCAATAACACATTCCAAATAAAAGCTCAGTTTATAAGTAAATGTATTAGAGCTTTAGAATACCATTTTTCCTATAAAACTCAGGTCAGTAAGTATCTATTCACAAGACAGGATCTTTATGTCTCATTTGGATTTGATTTTAGTCAGCTGCCCCAAATCTCACCCCTTAATAATTGCCTTCCTTGGGACCACAGGCCCTAAAGGCACTTTGATTGTTCACTGAACCATCAGATTATAGGAGACCTTAGTATTTCAGTTCATCAATAATATGATTTCTAGGCAATATATCCCGCATCACAAGCCACAGATATAATTAACTACAGCTACCTAGAACCATAACTGTAAGACTGATTAACAATAATCAAATACATCTAAGATGAAGGAATCTTGAAGATGAATGTGACTTTTAAGGGAGATGTTTTAAATATCAACTTTCTTTTAATGCAAATCCTAATTTTATTTTTGAAATTATTTAAGGCAACAAAATTATGTATTAATTTTAAAGATGAACTCAAAAGCTCTTCCTTTAATCCATAATAATTAGGGTTGAGAATCATATATCTATGTGGTAAATAAAATAGTGAAAATGTCAGCTGCATTTGGAGCTGAACCTTTGATGATTCTGATCATTTAACATCCATTAAATGCATAGACTGATATTTAAGAAGAAAATTATTTCATAATTTTGGATTTAAGATGATGATAAAGCCCAGTTTGCTGTATTGTTAAAGTTGAGTAAAATATGAGGCAAATAAGAATAAATAACAGGAGAAATACTTTAAGAATAACTACATCTAATTATAAAATTAAAGAGTACTAATAACTACATCTTCATTAAATATTAAAGAAAAATGTTATTAGTTGCCTGAAGGAATAGAAAATGAGGGTCAGAACAATTAGATTCATTTTTTTTCATCCGAGGAGTAGAGACTGAGCCACGGCTGTCAACACTGAGTATCACAAGGGGACCCATTTGGCTGAAGTTCACAATTCATGCACAGATATTTGCTACCCAGGCTAAGGAGCCCCTACAGACAGCTTGGAATTAAAAGTTGGTCCAAAAAACATTAATTCAAGTGTACAGAGCTGCCGCTGTCAGGAGTCAAGCAAATCAATCAGCATAATGATTTTCCAGGTTTTTCATTAATATCAAACATTCTCCATATGGTGATGAGAGTGTTGGCTGACCACACTTTTGCAGATAAATGTAACAGTCATAAACACTAATGAAAATTGTAAAATGGGAGACAAAAATGCCTTTTCTCAAGTAGTACATGTAAATATTCATGTCCACTGTGGGAAGTCAGTGAGAAACCCTTACTTGATGACATTACAATTTCCTTCAAAAAGTGAAATCAAAAATAAAATTGTATAAGGGTTCAATGTTTGCAAAATGATACAAATGAAACAAAATAACATGGGACAAGCCTTTAAATAATATTATTTGTCAGAATGGGGAGTTGGCAAATGATACTGTGAATTAGAGAAAATTGTATTCTTTTGGTTTCTAACTAGTTTCCTTGATTCAGGAGCAACTAAATTCTCTACTGTAACTCATAACCCCCTTTCTGTTCTCCACCTCCATTCTGGATTGAATTGTGTGTCCCCAAAACTTGTATATTGAAGCCCTAACCCCCTCAATCTGACTATATTTTGACATTGAACTTCAAGATAATTGAGGTTAAATGAGGTTCCCAGGGTAGGGCTAATCCAATAGGACTGACTTCCTTACACAAGAAGAGACATCAGAGCTCATTCTCTCTTTTTCCCCGTATGTGCACCAAGGGAAGGCCATCACCTTCTCATGTAGTGAGAAGGTGATGGTCTGGAAGCCAGAATGAGAGGTCTGTCTCTTCAGGAAGCAAAACTGCAGGTACTCCAGTCTTATACTTTCAGTTCCCAATGTTTGAGAAAATAAACAAAAAATTATCTGTTGGTTAAGCCATTTAGATTGTGGTATATTGCCATAGCAGCCCAATCAAATTAACACAACTTTCAGAACCCATGTTAATACAATTATGCCTAAATATTGTAAATATTACAAAAGTTAAAGTATTCAATGAAAATCATTAAGAGAAATTAAAAACTATTCAAATAAGTGACTAACAATCTGAATATTTCTGCTTACTCTTTCTCTTTCCTCTTCCTCCTTCTCTTCTTCCTTCCCCATTCACGCTCCTTCTCCTTTTTCCATCATCTTTATTGTTATTGTTATCATTACTATTGTCAGTATGACACAGAGTTCCAAAGAATAGCAAGGAAAGATAAGAAAGCCCTCCTCAGTGATCAATGCAAAGAAATAGAGGAAAACAATAGAATAGGAAAGACTAGAGATCCCTTCAAGAAAATTAGAGATACCAAGGGAACATTTCATGCAAAGATGGGCTCGATAAAGGACAGAAATGGTATGGACCTAACAGAAGCAGACAATATTAAGAAGAGGTGGGCAAGAATACAGAGAAGTACTGTACAAAAAAGCTCTTCATGACCCAGATAATCACGATGGTGTGATCACTCACCTAGAGCCAGACATCCTGGAATGTGAAGTCAAGTGGGCCTTAAGAAGCATCACTACAAACAAAGCTAGTGGAGGTGATGGAATTCCAGTTGAGCTGTTTCAAATCCTAAAAGATGATGCTGTGAAAGTGCTGCACTCTATGTGCCAGCAAATTTGGAAAACTCAGTAGTGGCCACAGGACTGGAAAAGGTCAGTTTTCATTCCAATCACAAAGAAAGGCAATGCCAAAGAATGTTCAAACTACCGCAAAATTGCGCTTATCTCACATGATAATAAAGCAATGCTCAAAATTCTCCAAGCCAGGATTCAACAATATGTGAACCGTGAACTTCCAGATGTTCAAGCTGGTTTTAGAAAAGGCAGAGGAACCAGAGATCAAATTGCCAACATCCGCTGGATCATGGAAAAAGCAAGAGAGTTCCAGAAAAACACCATGGCTTAAGATTTCCCAAAAGCTGCCCTCAGGGGAGAGCTAACACAACTTAGAGGTCAGGGAAATTAAAAAGAACAAAAAGGCTGAATTT
This sequence comes from Cephalophus harveyi, assembly GCA_006410635.1. Taxonomy (NCBI): domain Eukaryota; kingdom Metazoa; phylum Chordata; class Mammalia; order Artiodactyla; family Bovidae; genus Cephalophus; species Cephalophus harveyi. Next base: position 73,682 of record SJYT01041127.1, read on the forward strand.
TGGTCAGTAGGAAGTGAAAAATAAGAAACCACAGATCATTTCCTCTTCTTTCCTTTCCTAATAGTCTGTTCTGCAGCATAGCCGATTCATACCACCTCTCAGATACCCTATGAGATGAGCAAGTAGCCATGTCTCTTTGTGAAGCAGTGGCCAGCTTGATCATACACCACCTTATATTTGCTTACCCTCATTCTCTGCTTCACTGCTCTTCTTCCCAAATCCTTGTAACTCTGAGACTCCACTCCAAATAAAGGCAGCATTATACAGAAATATATAAATAGGAAAAAAAAATCACTTGTCCAAAGCCATTTAAATAATAAGTAGTAACATCGAACTTAACCAAAAATATTAGGACTGATCACACAATGCTAGGTTTGTTGTTATTCCTCCACCATACCACATTATCTGTGAATAATATTAGTTAGAACTTTTCCCAAACAACACAACATAAAGTTAGGTGTATTAAAAAAGATCTTTCCTGGAGAATCTCAAACATAACTAGTAACCTCCAAAGATATTTCTTCCAATGATGACAGCAATTTGTGCCTTTCTGTCCGATCATTTTCACCTCATCTGTGAGTGCCAATTGATTGAAGGCATTTCTGCCTCATTAGTTTTTAATTGGCTCACATGGGCACTTTTGTAAATGACCACCCTGACCCCCAGTCCTCTCTGTAAAACTCCACATCCCCTGGCGCTAACAGAGTAAGCATGTGCAGAGATGGCTACCTTCAAGAGATGGTGACTTCAGCCATGAAATTAAAAGACACTTACTCCTTGGAAGGAAAGTTATGACGAACCTAGGCAGCATATTAAAAAGCAGAGACATTACTTTCCCAACAAAGGTCCGTCTAGTCAAGGCTATGGTTCTTGCACTAGTCATGTATGGATCAGAGAAGGCAAGGCACCCCACTCCAGAACTCTTGCCTGGAAAGTCCCATGGATGGAGGAGCCTGGTAGGCTGCAGTCCATGGGGTTGCAAAGAGTCGGATATGACCGAGAGACTTCACTTTCACTTTTCACTTTCATGCACTGGAGAAGGAAATGGCAACCCACTCCAGTGTTCTTGCCTGGAGGATCCCAGGGGCAGGGGAGCCTGGTGGGCTGCCGTCTATGGGGTCACATAGAGTCGGACACGACTGAAGCGACTTGGCAGCAGCAGAATGTATGGATGTGAGAACTGGATTATAATGAAGGCTGAGTGCTGAAGAATCGATGCTTTTGAACTGTGGTGTTGGAGAAGACTCTTGAGAGTCCCTTGGATTGCAAAGAGATCCAACCAGTCCATCCTAAAGGAAATCAGTCCTGAATATTCATTGGAAGGACTGATGCTGAAGCTGAAACTCCAGTACTTTGGCCACCTGATGCGAAGAACCAACTCCTTGGAAAAGACCCTGATGCTGGGAAAGATCGAATATGGAAGAAGGGGACAACAGAGGATGAGATGGTTGGATGGCATCACTCACTCAATGGACATGAGTTTGAGCAAGCTCTGGGAGTTGGTGATGGACAGGGTGGCCTGGCATGCTGCAGACCATGGGGTTGCAAAGAGTCAGACACGCCTGAGTGACTGAACTGAACTGATGATACAGTACTTAATAATTGTCACCCCCAACATGTGCTTAGTACTTGGATGTCTAAATGAGTGTGGAAACACTTTTGTAACTATATATCGTTCTAGGTTTACACATGATATATTTTAATCTAATTCTGAGCTGTCATATCATGTCTACTTAAATGTAAGAACAAGAAAACCAAATATACATTAACATATATATGTGGAATCTAGAAAAGCAATATAGATGAACTTCTTTGCAAAGCAGAAATAGAGACACAGACATAGAGAACGAACATATGGATACCAAGAGGGAAGGGGGAGGTGGGATGGTTCCAGAGATTGAGATTGATACACATAAACTAATGTATAAAGCAGACAACTAATGACAGCCAAATCTGTAGCATAGGGAACTCTGCTTAGTGCTATATGGTGACCTAAGTGGGAAGGAAATCCAAAACAGAGGGTATGTATATATACACATAGCTGATTCACTTTGCTGCACAACAGAAACTAACACAACATTGTAAGGGAACTATACTCCCAAGTAAAAAATATAAGAACAAATCGCCCAAGGTTATAAACTTAGTATTTCAAAGAATTGGAAATCTACTCATTTAGACTTTTCCCAGAACTTGTGACCTCTTCTTTGTTCTATTATGCCTCAGGAGCAAAATTTGCCCACACCATATCCAAATTTGTGTGGTTTATCAGAGCTTACTTTAGCAACTTTACCTGGAAGGTAACATTAATGGGTTCAAGTGCAGAGGTCTGATACCTATTAGTTTTAATGTTTTGTTTTTTTTTTCTTTAATCCATTATACTTTATTTATTTATTTGTTTTACTTTACATGATGACATTCTTACCAGAAATCCATCCAGCTGTTTGTTTTTAAACAACATACATTGAAAGCCCAAATATGAACCAGTTATATTTCTGAAAGAATATTTAATCTCTTAATTGGCTAATCACTTTATTTTTGAATACGTAGTCATTCTTGTGTCAAAACTGCCATTTGAAAAAAAGTTGTCTCACAAGTATTTTTTAAATATATAATGATAGGCTTTAAAAATATTGAAAAATATTTCATTTCAAATTACAGATTATTTTCTTGAATTCATTTCTGGGATCTGTTTAATTCTATTAAGCTATTAATTACTTATGCTATCACTGTGCTATGCTTAGTCACCAAGTCTTGTCCAGCTCTTTGCAAACACATAGACTGTAGCCACCTGGCTCCTCTGTCCATGGGGATTCTCCAGGCAAAAATACTGCAATTATTACAGCAGGGCATAAAAAGGAAATTCAATAATCACACTGAACTGAACTAAATGGTCATACATTCACAGCTAAAAACTAAAAACAGTAACTGGAATATATGAGCTGTTGTGCTTTTTTTTTTTTGAGGGGGTGGGATGGGAGAAAGATTAGTTCTAGAATAGACTCTAGTGATAATGAACATCTTTCTGATATAACATTTTCAGATATTCCTTTAGGTGATCTTTTTTCATTTACTTTTGAATCTTTTCTTCCCGTTGTCTTATTATTCCTGTTCCTTCTGAATGATTTTATGATTGTGTTGGAATAAGCAAGGACCTGAAAGATATCTATTTCATTTCTTAGTAGCAAAGTAATTAAAGACATATTAGTCTTCTCTCTCCCTCCCTTCCTCTCTCTTACATGCACATACATACAAATAAAAATTAAAAAATAAAGACATACTAGGTCCTTGTACTTTATTATAACCTCTATACAGTTCATCAAGAGAAGCTGAACATTCTACGCACAATGGAGCAAAAGCCCAGCCTTAGTCAAATGAATATAAACCCAAGGTATAAACTATGACTAGGTGATATTTATATCATTCAACTGTTTTGATCTCAGGACTTAATATTCATTTAAAATGTGAATAGATTCATTCAAAACTTTTATCATCTTATTACAGCAGCAGCTATATTCCAACAAAAGTCCAGCTAGGTCAGAAGGCAATACCTGGAACATAAATTCAGGGTTTATAATGGATTTGCACCAGATGTGCCTGAAGACACGTACAGAGTGAAGTGTTTCCACTCATACTCTGTATGGAGACTTTTGTATGAAAGTAAACTGTTCTGCCCATAAGGCAACAAATTTCAAACTTGGCTACAGTATTGAGCCATGTCAAACTAGCATGTAGACTAATCCAGGTCAATGATCAGGGTGAATATAGCCTTTTAAAAAATATTTCCAGGTCATACTCTCCAAATAGCAAGTGTCAAACAGTAATCACTTAGAACTGTGTTTAAAGTTTGCCAGTAAATTTTATAAATTGTCCAAGGACTGTTTCCATGAGAACTGATAGTAAAATCAGTTAAAATATTACTTCAGAAATGATAAAAATTATTTTGCTCCTTCAGAATAACAATATATTGATGTTGCCTAAGTTAAAAAATAAAGCTTTAATTTTTTATTATAGAAGCTTTATTAATAAGGCCACTTCTACATATTTATAGTTTATTTAATACTTTAAAAGTCTTAAAGTGACTACAAAGGAAAAATATTACCTAGCAAGCAAACTAAAATGGATAATATTCAATTAATTGTACATTGGCCTCAGTGTAAGTGTATATATTAGTCAGGTCAATCAAAAAATATCTTTCAGGCTCACAGTACAGTGTGAAGGCATGTTACTGGTCCAGTGAGTTTTGGTTAGTTCTGTCTTGGTCCAGTACCACCCAGTTCTCATGATGATTTGTGGGACAGTTGCCAAAGAATGAACATAATTTAGCAATGTTTCAGATTTTGGCTTTTCTTCCACATTTGGGCAAAATCTAACATTTAGAGTCATATTTGGTCTTAACCTTAAAGTTCAGATAGCCAAATACCTGCTGCAATGTTATTTCTGGCACAGTCAACATGTGTGTGATGAATCCAACCACACAGATCACCATCACGTGTAAAATAAAATCAGTGATATGAACAAGAACAACAGTATATACCTATGATGTATTGCTAATGCCTCATTATTCACTTTCAAATACTGGTAACTTGGAGATAAAACTTTACCAGTTAATTTGAAGTATATATGCATATTTATCATTGCAGTAGTAAAATGGAACAATAATTAATGATGGCTGTAAAAGTTGAAATGGAAACCCACTCCAGTATTCATGCCTGGGAAATTCCACGGATAGAGGAGCCTGGTCGGCTACAGTTCATAGGGTTGCAAAAGTCGGACACAACTTAGTGACTAAACAACAAGAAGCCTTAAAAAAAAACTTTTAAGTAGTAAAACAGGGCAACAGATTGATCATAGATGAAAAAAAAAAAAATACTGAACGATAAAATTACCCATGGGTTTTTCCTGGATTTGTTTTATATCATTCAAATCAGACAGTGGTTTGTTTACTCATTCCGAATCTGACAGAATTCATTAAGGGAAGAAAGGATATAAGAATGAAAATGAATGGCAAAATTACTTACTAAGCTTGATATGCTTTTATATGATAGAAGGCAAATAGGTGTTGAAGAGATTTCAAAATCATATAATCCAAAACTCAAGCTAGACTTCTTTCTTCAATATTTTGGCCAAGAAAAAGAAACCCAAAACAAAAAGACAACCTACACAATGGAAGAAAATATTTGCAAATGATTTGACCAATAAGGGCTTGATTCCAAAATAAACAAACTGCTCATACAACTCAACAACAGAAAAACAAACAACTCAGTGGGAAAATAGGCAGAATATCTAAATAGACATTTCTTCAAACAAGAAATAAAAATGCTGATAGGTACATGAAAAGATGCTCAACATCACAAACTATTCAGTTCAGTTCAGTTCAGTCGCTCAGTCGTGTCCGACTCTTTGTGACCCCATGAATCGCAGCACGCCAGGCCTCCCTGTCCATCACCAACTCCCGGAGTTCACTCAGACTCGCATCCATCGAGTCGGTG
>SJYT01041127.1:79245-135330 GCA_006410635.1 Cephalophus harveyi
TTTTCTGAATGTTGAGCTTTAAGCCAACTTTTTCACTCTCCTCTTTCACTTTCATCAAGAGGCTTTTTAGCTCCTCTTCACTTTCTGCCATAAGGGTGGTGTCATCTGCATATCTGAGATTATTGATATTTCTCCCGGCAATCTTGATTCCAGCTTAGGGAAATGCAAATCAAGACTACAATGAGGTACTACCTCAAACTGGTCAGAATGACCATCATCAAAAAGTATACAAATAATAAATCTTGGGAATGATATGGAGAAAAGGGAAACCTCCTACAATGTTGGTGGGAATGCAAGTTGATGTAGCCACTATGGAAAACAGTATAGAGGTTCATCAAAAAACTAAAAATAGAATTACAATATGAGTCAGTAATCCCACTCCAAGTCAAGTCTACGGTTTTTCCTGTGGTCATGTATGGATGTGAGAGTTGGACTGTGAAGAAGGCTGAGCGCCGAAGAATTGATGCTTTTGAACTGTGGTGTTGGAGAAGACTCTTGAGAGTCCCTTGGACTGCAAGGAGATCCAACCAGTCCATTCTGAAGGAGATCAGCCCTGGGATTTCTTTGGAAGGAATGATGCTAAAGCTGAAACTCCAGTACTTTGGCCACCTCATGCAAAGAGTTGACTCATTGGAAAAGACTCTGATGCTGGGAGGGATTGGGGGCAGGAGGAGAAGGGGATGACAGAGGATGAGATGGCTGGATGGCATCACGGACTCGATGGATGTGAGTCTGAGTGAACTCCGAGAGATGGTAATGAACAGGGAGGCCTGGTGTGCTGCGAATCATGGGGTCACAAAGAGTCGGACACGACTGAGCGACTGAACTGAACTGAACTGAATCCCACTCCTGGGCATATATTGAGACAAAACTCCAATCCAGAAATATACATGCACCTCTATGTTCACAGCAGCCCTATTCACAATAACCAAGACATGGAAGCAACTTAAATGTTCATCAATAAATATGGACAAAAAAGATATGGTACATATATACAAAGAAGTATTACTCAGCCATAGAAAGGAATGCAATAATGTCATCTGCACCAACATGTATGCAACTAGAGATTATCATACTTAGTGAAGTGAGTCAGGAAGAGAAAGACAAATATCATTTGATATCACTTATGTGTGGAATCCTAAAGTATGACTCAAATGGACTTTTCTATGAAACAGAAACAGAGTCATGGACACAGAGAGCACATCTGTGGTTGCAAAGGGGGAGAGGCTTGGGGGAGGGATGGAGTAAGAGGTTGAGATTAGTAGTATCCTATGAAAAAGCACAATGGAAAAATATTTTTATAAAGAATATATATAATGCATATGTATAACTGAAATACTTTGCTATATAGCAGAAATTAACAACACTATAAATCAACTATACTTCAATAAAAAATAGTGGTTTAAATGTTAAGGAAAAAACTTCCAATTAAATGTTTTTCTCTGCTAAGGGTTTACTCAATACAATGGATAAAATTTCCATCAGGAATAAAAATCATCTGACAGTTGGTTCCCCTTTATACCTCTCACTTCTTGAAATACTGTTGATGTAGAAGAAACTTAGAAGTCCTCTTGGTGGTAGGGCAAGAATCCTCTGTCCTTGTGCTATCCTTTGGGTTCTTGCTGGACCCCACTGAGGTAACTTTTCTGCCCTCTGGTTGCTGGGAACCCTACAATAGGATACGTTTAGGTGTGGGATGATCTATCTCATGTGGACTTTTGCCACTGTCCTAGTATTCTTCGCTACTGTCCAGCAACACTGCTATTTGCCTCTAGTTATGAGGTACATAACTCACTTAGAGCTAGACATCCTGGAATGCAAAGTCAAGTGGGTCTTAGGAAGCATCACTATGAACAAAGCTAGTGGAGGTGATGGAATTCCAGCTGAGGTATTTGAAATCCTAAAAGATGATGCTGTGAAAGTGCTGCACTCAATATGCCAGCAAATCTGGAAAACTCAGCAGTGGCCACAGGACTGGAAAAGGTCAGTTTTCATTCCAATCCCAAAGAAAGGCAATGCAAAAAGAATGTCCAAACCGCCACACAATTGCACTCATCTCACACACTAGTAAAGTAATGCTCAAAATTCTCCAATCTAGGCTTTAATAGTACATGAACTGAGAAGTTCCAGATGTTCAAGCTGGATTTAGAAAAAGCAGAGGAACCAGGGATCAAATTGCCAACATCTGTTGGATCATGGAAAAAGCAAAGAGTTCCAGAAAAAGATCTACTTCTGCTTTATTGACTACACCAAAGCTTTTGACTATGTGGATCACAACAAACTGTAGAAAATTCTTAGAGATAGGAATAACAGACCACCTTACCTGCCTCCTGAGAAACAGGGATGCAGGTCAAGGAGCAACAGTTAGAACTGGACATGGAACAGTGGATTGATTCAAAATTGTGAAAGGAGTACATCAGGGTTGTATATTGTCATCCTGCTTATTTAACATATGCAGAGTACATCATGCAAAATGCCAGACTGGATGAAGCACAAGCTGAAATCAAGATTGTTGGGAGAAATAGCAATAACCTCAGATATGCAGATGATACCACCCTTATGGCAGAAAGTGAAGAGGAACTAAAGAGCCTCTTGATGAAAGTTAAAGAGGAGAGTGAAAAAACTGGCTTAAAACTCAACATTCAAAAACAAAGATCATGGCATCTGGTCCCATCACTTCATGGCAAAGAGAAGGGGAAACAATGGTAACAGTGACAGACTTTATTTTTTGAGGCTCCCAAATCACTGCAGATGGTGACTGCAGCCATGAAATTAAAAGATGCTTGTTCCTTGGAAGAAAAGTTATGACCAACCTAGACAGTATATTAAAAAGCAGAAACATTACTTTGCCAACAAAGGTCCATCTAGTCAAAGCTATGGTTTTTCCAGTAGTCATGTATGGATGTGAGAGTTGGACCATAAAGAAAGTTGAGCACCAAAGACTTGATGTTTTTCAATTGTGGTTTTGGAGAAGACCCTTGCAAGTCCCTTGGACAGCAAGAAGATCAAACCAGTCAATCCTAACAGAAATCAGTCCTGAATATTCATTGGAAGGACTGCTGAAGTTAAGCTCCAATACTCAGCCACCTGATGTGAGGAACTAACACATTAGAAAAGACACTGATGCTGGGAAAGGCAGGAGGAGAAGAGGACAACAGAGGATGAGATGGTTGATGTCATCACCGACTCAATGGACACTCTGTCCCTTGCATGTTTATAGAACTTTGAAAAGATCTCCACTCAAAACTTAGCAAATGTTTTTGTGCCTTTATGTAAATGTATGTACTTGCCTTTTTCTAGTATGTATTTCTAGAAATTATCTCTTATTTTCAGGAGTTGTGTAAGTATCTAGAATGCAAGTGAATCAAAGTAATTGATTCATGACCTTGAGCAAGGTCCGGGAGTTACTGAACAACAGGGAAGCCTGGTGTGCTGCAGTCTATGGAGTCTCAAAGAGTCGGACATGACTGAGTGACTGAACTGAACTGATGAAGTACATTCAAATTCATGATCTCTGTCTCATGACAATTCTGAGACTGAAAAAGTCACTAATGGACTGTTTCAAACAGTACCTTTCAATTGTATGAAAAATATTTCAGATAAGATACCTTCTAAAGTATGCTGAGAAACTATGAAACAGGATTAATCTCTCCAGTTAGAACTAATCACTCTGTCCCTTGTATATTTACAGAACTGTGAAAAGATCTCCATTCAAAATTTAGCAAATGCTTTTGTGCCTTTATGTGAATATATGTACTTGCCTTTTTCTAGTATGTATTTCTAGAAATTATCTTTTATTTTCAGGAATTGTGTAAGTATCTAGAATGCAAATGAATCAAAGTAATTCTCCCAATAATAAGAATCATATATTCTTGGGATTCAGCCCATTAAATAGCTCTAATTGTTATAAACTGTTGTTATATTGATGTGAATTCTCTCTTCATAGGATCTAATTAGAGACACGCAATCTTCTCTTGAGACAATACACAAAGCTTGTTTGACCTGAATTTATTTCATATGCAATTATTAAGGTAATCGATGACATTTTCCTACATTATTTCCCTCTTATGGATGCTATGTATCCCATCACCATTACTAAAACCACGGGGCATTATTTCAATACTTTTATAAAACCTCTTGGTTTTTTTTTCATTAAAAATTTTTATATATGTCCAGGTTCTCAAAACTGAAATACTATGTGTTTAAACATATAAAGCAGGACCCATTTCTTCCAGAAAAATTATTTCCAAAAGGAATGACCTGTTTGGTATAGGACTGAATGTAAAATCTTACCATAAACTTCTTCAGATAAGGCAATATTGGATAATCTATCTTTCATGAAATGTTAATAGGTGCTATATACATACACAACATATAGATATGTGTGTGTGTGTGTGTTCTTTGTCAAATGAGGTTGTAAAAATCTCAATTTAAGTTTCAGCAAATTTAAATTTAACAGGATTTTAAATTGTAGAACACATCAGAGCCTTTACTATGTTATTGTGCTCAACTTTCTTTATGGTCCAACTCTCACAACCATACATGACTACTGGAAAAACCATAGCTTTGACTAGATGGACCTTTGTTGGCAAAGTAATGTCTCTGCTTTTTAATATGCTTTCTAGGTCTCTGAGAGACGAATGTTGTTAGGTGTTTCCCAAAGTTTTTGAAATCTCAAAACTATTTTTATAGAGTGTCTTTCAGGACACATTTTCAATTAAAGTATTGTTACTCTTTGGAGCTGGAGAAGGAAATGGCAACTCACTCCAGTTTTCTTGCCTGGGAAATTCCATTGACAGAGGAGCCTGGTGGGCTATAGTCCATGTGGTCACAGAGTCAGACACAACTTGCTGACTAAATAGCAACAACTTTTTGGAGCATAAAATGTATAGGAGATACCGAGTCACCTGAAAGGTGAAACTGAAGCTATTTATGTAATGTAAATCTGTCTAACTGTGGAAGATTCATGATTCTTACTCCTACATTCTGAACAGAAGACTAAGATGTGTCAAGAGAACAACATATACTGGCAGTTGTTTCCTAGAAAGTGAATTAAAAGGTGGCATTCTCCTGGTGGAGACAAACTAAAAACTAGAGGTAACTGGCCCTGTACATATAGAGTTCTGTCAACTCATATAGTGTAGAAGCCTCTTCCTTCCCTTGGGACAACATTTAGACAAAAGCAGTGTTTGACCCTTGGGTTCCAATCTTGAGTCAACCTGTTTCTATTTCTTAAAATCTCTGATATTTTTGTTTCCTTTTAGTGTTAAATAAAATCCCTGAAAATTCCAACCAAGCCCAGTTTTGTGATGCAAAGCAAAAAAAGCATTTTTGCCCTTCCTTAGATTGGAGGGGAGCAAAGCACACTGTCATCTAAACTCATGATGGCCTCTATATTCTAAGTGACTGAGTCCTGAGGAAAAAGTAACATGTATTGACAGTATCTTACGAAGTCTGTTTTATCAGCTGCCCCTCCCCACTTGGAGAGACCTCATTTGCTACTAGCTGCTAAAACCTGGAAGATTCTGCATTTGTTATTAGAACTGATGCCCGTGATCCCTGCAGAAACTTAATTCAGTCAGGAATACTTTTTTTCCCCTCCTTTGGTATAATTTGTTTGAAGGAGCCATATTACCTATTGATTTATCTTGAGCTGATAATTAAGGAAAAAAAAATCCTCCCCTTTTTTCCCCTCCTAGTTTCTTCACCTCTGTCATTCAGTTATTTTTTCCCCTAATATGATACCTGGGATTTTTGGAACCAAAGACAAGAATTTATGCTAATTCATTTCAAATGTAATTTCTAAAGATTTAGCGCAATCTTCCAATGTCTATATAATCTCTCTCTGTATCATTTCACCTTGCTCCTCTCCAGTATATTTTTGTCACATCAAAAATTTTATCTGCAAATGTGATAAGTATGCTAATCTTCATTCAAAGAATAAAATAGTTACAGATTGTAATCAATAGCTTCTAAGTATGATGATATGAGCACTATCTTTTCTCCTTAATTACATTAACATCTAGCCTGTACTTTCTGGTATTATCCCAAAAGATATTTTGAGATACCTCAATATCAAATATCAATTGCAGATATACAAGGGAAATACGAGAACTCAGGGTTGAGTGATATTTTCTATAAATATTAAGATAATTGAAATTTTGTAGCACTATTACTTCTTGCTCCTGCAAGTTTTGTGATTTATCTCAGAAAATATGCATATACTCATATAATGTCCATATATATAAATTTATACTATTTATTACAAAAACTTTTCTATCAATTAAGAAAATTGGTTTTCTAACCATATAGACTTGGATACAGTCCTAGGTAGATCTAATACTTATGGGTTATAAGATCTTATCAAGTTATTCAAATAACCTGGGCTTCAGTTTCTTCCTCTTTCAGTAACTGTCTAAAGTGTGTGTCGAAACTATGGTTCAGCTCAGCTCAGTCGTGTCCGACTCTTTGTGACCCATGGACTGCAGCACGCCAGGCTTCCCTGTCCATTACCAACTCCTGGAGCTTGCTCAAACTCATGTCCATCGAGTCAGTGATGCCATCCAACCATCTCATCCTCTGTCGTCCCCTCCTCCTCCTGCCTTCAATCTTTCCCAGAATCAGAGTCTTTTCCAATGAGTCAGTTCTTTGCATTAGATGGCCAAAGTATTGGAGCTTCAGCTTCAGTCCTTCCAATGAATATTCAGGACTGATCTCCTTTAGGACTGATTGATTTGATCTCCTTACAGTCCAAGGGACTCTCGAGTCTTCTCCAACACCACAGTTCAAAAGCATGAATTCTTTGGTGTGCAGCTTTATTTATGATCCAACTCTCACATCCATACATAACTACTGGAAAAACCATAGATTTGACTAGACAGACCTTTGCTGGTAAAGTAATGTCGCTGCTTTTTAATAAATCATCCAGAAGACATGACAGCCAGGTGACCCACAAGCTGAAACCAGACAATAGGAGGCTTCCCACCCCCTCCCCTGTCCTTGGGATATGCTTCTGCCTGCCTTCCTGGCCCCCTTAGCTGCTCTAACAACACAGCCTTGAGACAGAAATGTGGTGTGGAGCCTAACTGGACTGAAGAAGTGACTGAACCTAGTGGAGGCCTCTATATAAACTTCTAAGATTCTCATGGTCGAGTGCAGAAATCTACTCATTCTAGGGCTATCCAAACCAAGCCCCCTAAGGAAGTTTCCTGCCTCATTAAACCTGTGTGCGTGCGTGCTATGTTGCTTCAGTCGTGTCTGACTCTGTGCAACTCTATGGACTGTAGCCTGCCAGGCTCCTTTGTATACGGGATTCTCTAGGCAGGAATATTGGAGTGAGATGCTATGTCCTCCTCCAGGAGATCTTCCTGATCTAAGGGTTGAACCTATCTAGGCATTAAACCCGCTACCTTCCAATCTGGAGTGGCCTGCTCCTTTCTTCCCTCTCTCCCTGTCCTCCGTGTATGGAAGTCAATTTCACATTACTACATCTGGGAAGCTCCCAAAGATGTGGCAGAGCAACAGTTGGATTTAATTATCATTGTGGAGTTGAACTTCATGTCTCCTAACTGACTCTATCTTTGGAAAGAAAATGCTTAAGACTGAAATTGAACAGGGAATGTAGAGGCATATAGCAACAGCCTTTACCTCTCCAATTATGTTAAAACTGGAAAATATATTTCTCTTAGGACAATGAGTAAATCCTTTTGGGTCAAGGAAAATGTTGATATGTTTTAGAGTTACAAACACAAATTGGAGATGGTCTGTGGCTTACTTTGTGGATGTGAGTCAGTGAAAGGGGAGAACAAGAGTGTATACATGCATATGAAATACACCATTTACTAGAACATTAGTGGTCATAAAAGGGTAAACATGTAAAATATTAATGTTCTTAAGCTGAAAAAACAAAAAGCTTTAAAACAATGAAAGAATTTTCATAAGACCTGAATAAAATATATTAGGAAATAATTCTGATAAACCTGACACCTGAATTTCAAGACAGTTTTAGAAATATTACACTAAGCAACTACTAATACAAAATTTTGCATGTTAAGAGAATTTATTTTCTTACTGCATTTGGTTTTATGTCTACTTTTAGTAAATTTACTTATTTTCTTGAGTGTATATAATTATAATATTTAAATTCCAGGGACAGATAAAACTCTCCTGTATTTGTAATTTATCCTGAACACAAATCTTTTGGTGTTAGTCATTTGGATGACTCAAACACCAGGGAAATGCTGGTCATTTGTACAAATTAGAGAAAGTATAACCAAAAATAAAAAAAGGATTACGTACATGACTGTAGGATACTATTGCCTTTAGGAATTTTTTCTAAAGACTTCCAGTTTGTTAGAAAGTTCTGAAGTTTCTTTTTTTCTTCAGATTCCAGCTTCAGTTTTTGTTGTTTTTTTTTTCCTTAAAGTTTTTGGTGTGGATCATTTTAAGTCTTTATTGAATTTGTTACAATCTTGCTTCTGTTGTTTTCATCTTGGTTTTTTGTTTTTGTTTTTTTTTTTTTAATTTTTGTCTGCAAGGCATGCAAAATCTTAGCTCCCTGAGCAGGAATGGAACTCACAGTCTCTGGATTGGAAGACAAAGTCATACCACTGAAACACCAGGGAAGTCCCCCAGTTTCGATTTCTAATTTGAATTGATGTCTTATCTTACTTGATTTTATTCAATGCACCAAAGTAAATTTTGAGCAAGAAGCTTTAGGGCAAAATAGTATTTTATTGTTTTATGTTCCTTTTCTTTAACTTGCATCTCCAAAGTAAAAAGGTCTCCCTGAGGCTCAGGTGATAAAGAATCTGCCTGCAATTCAGGAGACCAGAGTTCAGTCCCTGAGTTGGGAAGATCCCCTGGAGAAAGGAATGGCTACCTGCTCCAGTATTCTTGCTTGGAGAATTCCATGGACAGAGAAGCTTGGTGGGCTATAGTCCAGGGGGTTGCAAAGAGTTGGACATGACTGAGCGACTAACACTTTCACTTTCACCTAAGAAAAATCATGGCAAATAGATGGGGAAAAAATGGAAACAGTGAAAGACTTTATTGGGGGCCCCAAAATCACTGCACATCATGACTGCATCTATGAAATTAAAATACGCTTGCTCCTTGGAAGAAAAGCTAAGACCAACCTAGACAGCATATTAAAAAGTAGAAACATGACTCTACCAACAAAAAGTCTGTCTAGTCAAAGCTATGGCTTTTCCAGTTCTCATGGATGGATGTGAAAGTTGGACTATAAAGAAAGCTGAGCATCAAAGAATTGATGTTTTTGAACTGTGGTGTTGGAGAAGACTCTTGAGATTCTCTTGGACAGCAAGGAGATCCAACCAGTCCATCCTAAAGGAAATCAGCCCTGAATATTCACTGGAATGACTGATGTTGAAGCTAAAACTCCAATACTTTGGCCACCTGATGTGAAAAATTGACTCATTTGAAAAGACCCTAATGCTGGGAAAGATTGATGGCGGGAGAAGAAGGGAATGAGAGGATGAGATGGTTGGATGGCATCACCAACGCGATGGACATGAGTTGAGTAGGCTTCAGTAGTTGATGATGGACAGGTAAGCCTGGTGTGCTGCAGTCCACGGGGTCACAAAGAGTTAGACACAACTGAGCAACTGAATTGACTGACTGAAGCAAAATAAGGCCACTGAAAATGAATTAAAGATTTTAAAACAAGCTAAAAGTTTAACTAATTAGAGTTATGATAGAAACAGTCATATTCTTTATTGGACACTTATTATGTGCCATTTAAGAAGCTAAATTCTCTCTATATATGCATTAAACTTTATACACACAACTGTACTCATCTCACATACTAGCAGAGAAATGCTCAAAATTCTTCAAGCTAGGCTTTCAAAGTACATGAACTAAGAACTTCTAGATGTTCAAGATGGATTTAGAAAAGCCACAGGAACCAGAGATCAAATTGCCAACCTATATTGGATCATTAAAAAAAGGAACAAAATTCCAGAAAAACATCTACTTGTGCTTCATTGACTACACTAAAGCCTTTGACTGTGTGGATCACAGCAAACTGTGGAAAATGCTTAAGGAGATGGGAATACCAGACCACCTTACCTGCCCCTGGAGAAATCAGGATGCAGGTCAAGAAGGAACAGTAACACCAGGACATGGAAAAATGGACTGACTCAAAATAGGGAAAGGAGTACATCAAAGCTGTATATCGTCACCCTGCTTACTTCTATGCAGAGTACATCATGAGAAATTCTGGGCTGGAGGAAGCACAAGCTGGAATCAAGGTTGCAGGGAGAAATATCAATAAACTTAGATATGCAGATGACATTACTCTAATGCAGAAAGCGAAGAAGAACTAAAGAGCCTCTTTGTAAAAGTGTAAGAGGGGAGTGAAAAAGCTGGCTTAAAACTTAACATTCAGAAAACTAAGTTCATGGTATCTGGTTCCATCCCATCACTACATGGCAAATAGAAAGGGAAACAATGGAAACTGACAGACTTTATTTTCTTGGGCTCCAAAATCACTGCAGATGGTGACTGCAGCCATGAAATTAAAGACACTTGCTTCTTGGAAGTAAAGCTATGACCAACCTCAGTTCAGTTCAATTCAGTCACTCAATCATGTCTGGCTCTTTGCAACCCCATAGGCTAGAGCATGCCTGGCTGCACTGTCCAACACAAACTCCAAGAGCTTACTCAAACTCCAGTCCATCGAGTCAGTGATACTGCCCACCATCTCACTGTCTGCTGTTCTCTTCTCCTCCTGCCTTCATTTTTTCCCAGCATCAGGGTCTTTTTACAATGAGTCAGTTCTTCACATCAGGTGGCCAAAGTACTGGAATTTCAGCTTCAGCATCAGTCCTTCAAATGAATATTCAGGACTGATTTCCTTTAGGATGGACTGGTTGGATCTCTTTGCACTCCAAGGGACTCTCAAAAATCTTTTCCAACACCACAGTTCAAAAGCATCAATTCTTTGGCGCTCAGCCCTCTTAACAGTTCAACTCTCACATCCATACATGACTACTGGAAAAATCACAGCTTTGACTAGACAGACCTTTGTTGTCAAAGTAATGTCTCTGCTATTTAATATGCTTTCTAGGTTGGTCATTGCTTTTCTTCCAGAGAACAAGCGTCTTTTAATTTCATGGCTGCAGTCACCCTCTAGAGTGATTTTGGAGCCCCCTGCCCCCCGCAAAAAATGTCTGTTATAATTTCATTGTTTCCCCATCTATTTCCCATGAAGTGACGGGACAGGTGCCATGAACTTAGTTTTCTGAATGTTGAGCTTTAAGCCAACTATTTCACTCCCCTCTTTCACTTTTATCAAGAGGCTCTTCAGTTCTTCCTCGCTTTCTGCCATAAGGGTGGCATCATCTGCATATCTGAGGTTATTGATATTTCTCCCTGCAACCTTGATTTCAGCTTGTGCTTCTTCCAGCCCAGAATTTCTCATGATGTACTCTGCATATAAGTTAAAAAAGCAGGGAAAATATACAGCCTTGATGTACTCTTTTCCCGATTTGGTACCAGTCTGTTGGAACTGTGATGTTGGAGAAGATTCTTGAGAGTCCCTTGGACTGCAAGGAGATCCAACCAGTCCATCCTAAAGGTGATCAGTCCTGGGTGTTTATTGGAAGGACTGATGTTGAAGCTGAAACTCCAGTATTTTGGCCACCTGATGCGAAGAGCTGACTCATTTGAAAAGACCCTGATGCAGGGAAAGATTGAGGGCAGGAGGAGAAGGGGATGACAGAGGATGAGATGGTTGGATGGCATCACAGACTCAATGGACATGGGTTTGGGTGGACTCTGGGAGTTGGTGATGGACAGGAAGGCCTGGCATGCTGTGGTTCACAGGGTCGCAAAGAGTCAGACATGACTGAGCAACTGAACTGAACTGTTGTTCCATGTCCAGTTCTAACTGTTGCTTCCTGACCTGCATAAAGATTTCTCAGGAAGCAGGTCAGGTGGTCTATCTCTTTAAGAATTTTCCAGTTTGTTGTGATCCACACAGTCAAAGGTTTTGGCATAGTCAATAAAGCAGAAGTAGATGTTTCTGGTATTCTCTTGCTTTTTTGATGATTCAGTGGATGTTGGCAATTTGATCTCTTGTTCCTCTGCCTTTTCTAAATCCAGCTTGAACATACGGAACTTCTTGGTTCATGTATCGTTGAAGCCTAGCTTGGAGAATTTTGAGCATTGCTTTACTATCGTGTGAGATGAGTGGAATTGTGCAGTAGTCTGAACATTCTTTGGCATTGCCTTTCTTGGGACTGGAATGAAAGCTGACCTTTTCCAGTCCTGTGGCCATTGCTGAGTTTTCCATATTTGCTGGCATATTGAGTGCAGCACTTTCACAGCCTCATCTTTTAGGATTTGAAACAGCTCAACTGGAATTTCATCACCTTCACTAGCTTTGTTCTTAGTGATGCTTCCTAAGGCCCACTTGACTCTGCATTCCAGGATGTCTGGCTCTAGGTGAGTGATCACACCATCATGGTTATCTGGGTCGTGAAGATATTTTTTGTACAGTTCTTCTGTATATTCTTGCTACCTCTTCTTAATATCTTCTTCTTCTGTTAGGTCCATACCATTTCTGTCCTTTATTGTACCGATCTTTGCATGAAATGTTCCCTTGGTATCTCTAGTTTTCTTGAAGCAATCTCTAGTCTTTCCCATTCTATTGTTTTCCTCTATATCTTTGCATCAATCACTGAAGAAGGCTTTCTTATCTCTTCTTGGTGTTCTTTGGAACTCTGCTTTCAAATCAGTATGCTTTTCCTTTTCTCCTTTGCCTTTAACTTCTCTTCTTTTCTTAGCTATTTGTAAGGCCTCTTCAGACAACCATTTTGCTTTTTTGCATTTCTTTTTCTTGGGGATGGTCTTGCTCTCTGTCTCCTGTACAGTGTCTCAAACCTCTGTCCATAGTTTTTTAGGCACTCTATCAGATCTAATCCCTTGAATATATTTGTCACTTCCACTGTATAATGGTAAGGGTTTTGATTTAGGTCATACCTGAATGGTCTAGTGGTTTTCCCTACTTTATTCAATTTAAGCCTGAATTTGACAATAAGGAGTTCATGATCTGAGCCGCATTCAGCTCCTGGTCTTGCTTTTGCTGACTGTATAGAGCTTCTCCGTCTTTGGCTGCAAATAACATAATTAATTTGATTTGGTATTGAGCATCTGGTTATGACCAACCTAGACAGCCTATTAAAAAGCAGAGACATTACTTGCCGACAAAGTTCCGTCTAGCCAAAACTAGGGTTTTTCCAGTAGTCACATATGGATGTGAGATTTGGACCATAAAGGAGGCTGAGCACTGAAGAATGATGCTTTTGGACTATGGTATTGGAGAAGACTGTTGAGAGTCCCTTGGACGGCAAGAAGATCAAACCAATCAATCCTAAACAAATTCAGTCCTGAATATTCATTGGAAGGACTGACTTCATTGGATGCTGAAGCTGAAGCTCCAATACTCTGGCCACCTGATTAGAAAAACTGACTCAGTAGTAAAGACCCTGATTCTGGGAAAGATTGAAGGCAGGAAGGGAAGTGGATAACAGAGGGTGAGATGGGTGGACAATATCACTGACTTGATGGACATGAGTTTGAACAAGGTCCAGGAGTTGGTGAACGACAGGGAAACCTGGCATGCTGGAGTCCAAGGAGTTGCAAAGAGTCGGACATGACTGAGCAGCTGAACTGAACTGAAATGTATCTTTATATATATATATACAGCTTCAAATGCTTAACCAAATTGTCCATAGTTAATAGTTAATATGAGGTCTGAATCTGAATTTTTCTGACTCCAAAATCCATGAAATGGGGACAAGATGAGTTCACTGATATCTGAATGACTTAGGTTGATCCCAATTGATAAAAATGGGATTGCCAGGAGCAAGCATCTCCCCAAGGCATTCACCCTTTGACTATTTTAAAAATAGACAGTAAAGTCCAAATTCCCCCTCCAGGTGATCAGACAGCCTTTCTAAGACATTTTTAAAATCTAGCTCGACTTTCTGATCTTTGTCTCCACTGCCAATTTCTGTTCGGTTTGACCTTCCCCTGACCCCTGCTTTTGCTCCTGACTCATGCTTGCTTTCATCCTCATCAGCTACATTCTGTCCGCTCCTTTCTCTGGCATATCTTGAGTCACCTGTATTGTAATACTAAGGCCTAGTGTTGTTTACAGGGCTTTGGAAATTTGGATTAATTTATAATATCCCTATTTTATGATGGGCTTTTAAAAAAATGCGAATTATATTCCTGCTTCTTTGCCATACAGAGACTCTTCTTTCCTAGAGTGAAAATAGAGCAACTGAGAAGCCGTATTCTGGACTATGATCAGCAAAGAAAAAGGTTCCTTTTAGAATTATCCCTTAATTTCTCAACCTCTCCAGAGAATTTTACTCTTATTTTTTTTCCAGAAAACAGAGTTGGGTGAAATTAAATTGGCAAATATCTCTAAGGTGATTCATGGAGGGTAAGCATAATACGGTGTGAAAATCAGAAGAACTAGTTTTTAATCTCGCTGCAGAACAATCTTGATAAATATACTCAACTTATGTAACTTGTTAATGTCATTTGAGAAATGAAAGCAAGAAGTGATCCCTAAAGTTTTTAAAAGTCATAATATTATATAACAACAAGATTTTAACTAGCAAAGGGGGAATCTAAACATTAGGAGTATGAAGGAGTGGGCTGATTAGCCAGGCCTCTAGTGAAGTAAGGGCACCAAGTTAATGTAATGAGTTGGTATACTTACAACTAGGTCAATATTACTTCATTTACCCCTAAAGTTTCAACTTGACGTTCTAAAATTAGTTTTGTAGTCCTAATGACTGAGCACAGAAAATATTGAGAAATGCTGACATAGCTCTTTTAATGCCCTAGGTGGTTATAGAAGAAAAATATACTAACATTAAAAATGTAACTAACGTCATCTTGAACTTGAGTTCCCAAGCACATTTGATCAGCACACATGATCCCATTTATGAGTTTGACTTTAAGCTGCTTAAGATGAACTTTTTGTTGATTAGAAATATGAATGTGATTTCAGTTCTAATGAGGTGGATGAAACTGGAGCCTATTATACAGAGTGAAGTAAGCCAGAAAGAAAAACACCAATACAGTATACTAACGCAGATATATGGAATTTAGAAAGATGGTAACGATAACCCTGTATGCGAGACAGCAAAAGAGACACAGATGTATAGAACAGTCTTTTGGACTCTGTAGGAGAGGGAGAGGGTGGGATGATTTGGGAGAATGGCATTGAAACATGTATAATATCATATAAGAAACGAATCGCCAGTCTAGGTTCGATGCAGGATACAGGATGCTTGGGGCTGGTGCACTGAGATGACCCAGAGGGATGGTATGGGGAGGGAGGTGGGAAGGGGGTTCAGGATGGGAACATGTGTAAACCTGTGGTGGATTCACGTTGATGTATGGCAAAACCAATACAATATTGTAAAGTAATTAGCCTCCAATTAAAACAAATAAATTTATATTAAAAAAAGGTAAAGATCCACCAAAGTACGGTGATGGCCCTGGGGAAAAAAAAGAAATATGAATGTGATTAAACAAATTGAAAATTTTTATTGAAATAAAAATTACCATGAAATATAAATGTACATAACAAACTGAAGTATATTAGGAATTCATCTGGCAAACAATTTAACTAAAGACAAAACAATGAGCCAATCAATATATAAAATGTTAACTTAAAAATGTAGTATGCACAAATTCATTTATAACTGAGTAGATGAACATTTTAAAGAAAAATATACTGTATTTTACTTCTCAGGTTATAAAAGTTTTTAAATCCTGGTAATATTAAGTCTTACCAGGGATGTGAAAAAATAATCATTTCATATTCTGTTAGAAGGAATATAAATTGGGACTTGTGTATAAGAGACAGGCCCAACACACAAAAAATAGTTTTGAGCACCTACTATGTGCTCAAGAAACTCATATTCTAGAGGAGTTTAAAGTAATTAAGCAAATAGCTGAAAGTGAAAAATTAAATAATTGAGAAAGTTAGTCTGATTCTCGGAGAAGGCAATGGCACCCCACTCCAGTACTCTTGCCTGGAAAATCCTATGGATGAAGGAGCCTGGTAGGCTGCAGTCCATGGGGTCGCTAAGAGAACATCTCTTCTCAGGTTATAAAAGTTTTTAAATCCTGGTAATATTAAGTCTTACCAGGGATGTGAAAAAATAATCATTTCATATTCTGTTAGAAGGAATATAAATTGGGACTACACTTCTGGGAGATATTTTTATAGAATCTATTACTTTGCTTGAATCAGTATACTCTGAATTAACAATCTCATTTCTAGAAAATTATGCTAAATACATAGATGTGTGCTTGTGTGACATTTATGTATAATACCATTGCTACACTATTATTTATAATCTGGATAATTCAGGGTAAGAAAACATAAATATGGGTAGGTTGAATAGTCTATGATACAATAGGAGAGTATGCATGTAGGGAAAAAACCTGATGATGTAGTTTATATTTATTAATGCAGAACAAATTTTATGAAATATTATAGTTTAGGCTTATCATTATTATTTTAATTCAATTGTTTATTCATCCACTTAACAAAACTTAAGCAGCTATACATGCCAGGAGTTGTTCTCAGATCTAACAATATAGCAGTGAGTGAAATAAAAAAATTTCAGCCCCTGCTCTCATTCAAGATGCTTACATTCTAGTGGTGATGACAAGCAATAATTAAGTGAATAAGTAATGAGTGAACCCAGATACAAGTATCTTACATGTGGAAACTAAAAAATAAAATAAACATGTAAATGTAATAAAAACAGAAAGAGACTCACAGATATGAAGAACAAATTAATGGTTATTAGCAGGTAAAGGAACAGGAGAGGGGCAAGATTGAGTAAGGGACTAAAAGGAATAAACCACTAAGTTTAAAATAAATACGCTACAAAGATATATTTTATTGCATTGGGAATACAGTCAATATTTCACCATAACTTTAAACAGTATAATCTATTATCTATTAGAATCACTACACTATACATCTGAAACTAACATTATAAATCAACTATATCTTACTAAAAATCATTAATTTTTAAAAAGAAAGCATATTGATAACTGCAAATAAATATTTTTATATTCATCAGCTTAGAATGCTGGAACACATTCCACTCTCCTGAGCAAAACATATCTAAACCCATGACAGGTGACCTACATACTGAAATAGGACAGTCACTGTTGCCTAATAGTATATGTAAATGACATCTCAACTTTTAATGTGAAGTTTTAGCTTATCACTGGCTTCAGAGTTACTGTACAATAGATTATTTATGAGAGAACTCTTAGATACTGTTTAAACGCCCACCCAAATGATTTCCTTTTTTTGATTGTTTTAGAATCAGACTGCTACTGCTAAGTCACTTCAGTCATGTCCAACTCTGTGCGACCCCATAGATGGCAGCCAACCAGGCTCCCCCGTCTCTGGGATTCTCCAGGCAAGAACACTGGAGTGGGTTGCCATTTCCTTCTCCAAAGCATGAAAGTGAAAAGAGAAAGGGAAGTCGCTCAGTCGTATCCGACTCTTAGCGACCCCATGGACTGCAGCCTACCAGGCTCCTTCATCCATAGGATTTTCCAGGCAAGAGTACTGGAGTGGGGTGCCATTGCCTTCTCCGAGAATCAGACTAACTTTCTCAATTATTTAATTTTTCACTTTCAGCTATTTGCTTAATTACTTTAAACTCCTCTAGAATATGAGTTTCTTGAGCACATAGTAGGTGCTCAAAACTATTTTTTGTGTGTTGGGCCTACTCTATGACACGTCTCAATGATCTCTGCTGCTGCTGCTAAGTCACTTCAGTCATGTCCGACTCTGTGTGACCCCATAGACGGCAGCCCACCAGGCTCCCCCGTCCCTGGGATTCTCCAGGCAAGAACACTGGAGTGGGTTGCCATTTCCTTCTCCAATGCAGGAAAGTGAAAAGTGAAAGTGAAGTTGCTCAGTCGTGTCCGACTCCTAGAGACCCCATGGACTGCAGCCTACCAAGCTGCTCCGTCCATGGGATTTTCCAGGCAAGAGTACTGGAATGGGTGCCATCGCCTTCTCTGAATGATCTCTGCTACCTGATATTTAAGCCTCTTCTGTGTGGGCTAACCTAGCAATTTGCAGATAACCAATACTAGAAAAGTAATGGAATGTCATTTCTGTCATTAGGTTACATAAGAGAGTAACTTCTGTCTTGTCAGTAGTCTCTCTTTTGCTGGCTTTGATGAAGCTGTACAGACAATCCCTCATGCCAAGAAACTGAAAGGAGCTCTGTCCAATGTTCAGAAAGCAGCCCTCAGTCCAGCAGCCCAGAAGAACTAAACTTTGTCAATATTCATTAGAGCTGGTGGGCGGACCCTTCCTCATTTGAGCATTGGATTAGACTCTGACCCTGGTTGACACCTGGTCTGCAGCCTGTGAGACCTTACAGCAAAGGACTCAGCTAACTCATATCTGGATTGCTGAAACTGAGATAATAAATGTATGCTGTTCTAAGTGGCTAAATTTGTGGTAATTTATTACAGTGCAACAGGTAACTGATATATCTATGGAAACTGATATATTGATGGAATAAACAAATGAGTATATCCTAGTTTTTCAGTTGTCAAGTTAGAAAAAAATTGAAATTGTTATATTATGGGCTTTTTGTCGGGATTAAATAAAAGATCTCAATGTTATTCATGTAGTAAGTACTCAATTATTTGCTGTTAAAACTGAGTAAACACAATTTTTTCTGTATTAGTGTCCTATCTAGCATGCAGATAGGGGCATGCAGATTAGTAAAAAGTAGGATAGAAGACATCACGTTCTGTGATTTCAAACTCTATTACAAATCTACAGTAATTAGAAGAACACGTTTGTCCCAAAGCAGAAACATAGATCAAAGGAACAGAGTAGAGAGCCCAGAAATAAACTCAGGCACACATTGTCAATTTACGATAAAGAGACTAAGTAATACAACAGGGAAGATACAATCTTCAATAAATGGCACTGGGAAAACTGGGCAAGATGCAAAAGAATGAAACTGGACCATTATTTTACACCAAATAAAAAATTAATTCAAGTTGGATTAAAGACTTGAATGTAATACTTGAAACCAGAAAACTCCTAGGAGAAAACATAGGCAGTAAACGCCTGACATCAGTCTTGGTGATAATATTTTTGGATTCACTACCAAAAGCAAAGGCAACAAAAGGCAATAAATAAATAAACAAATGGGACCATATCAAACTAGAAAGTCTGTATAGCAAAGGAAATATCAACAGATTAAAAGAGGCAATCTACTGTTTGGGAGAAAGTATTTGCAAGTCATATATCTGATTAAGGAGTCAATATCTAAAATACATAAAAAGTCATACAACTGAAGAGCAAAAAAAAAAAAAAGAACTGATTTAAAACTGGGCAGAGGATCTTAACAAGTACTTCAAAGAAGACATATAGATAGCCAATAAGTACATGAAAAGGTATTTAGTTTCATTTATCAACAGGGGAATGCAAATCAAAACTACAAGGAGACTATCACATGTTAGAATGGTCATTATCAAAAAGACAAATAACTAGAGTTGATGAGGATGTAGATAAGGGGGAGCCCTTGTGCACTACCGGTGTGAATGTAAATTGGTGTAGCTACTGTGGAACAGTATAGAAGTTCCTCAAAAAGTTAAAAATAGAACTACCACCTGATTCAGCAATCCCACTTCTGGATATTTATCCAAAGAAAACAAAAACACTAACTTGAAAAGATATATGCACCCCATATTCATGGCAGCATTGTTTATAGTAGTCAAGACATGGAAATTACTTAAGTGTCCATTGATGGATGAATGCATAAAGAAGATATGGTATGTATACACAATGGAATATTATTCAGCCACAAAAAGAAGGAAATCTTGCCATTTGTGAAAATACAGCTGGAACTTAAGGGCATTATGCTAAGTGAAATAAATCAGACAGAGATAGACAAATACCGTAAGACCTCACCTTATGCGGACTCTAAGAAAACTTAAGCTCATAGGTACAGAGAACAGACTGTTAATTGTCAGTGGCAGGGGGTAGGGGGGGTGTGAAATGGGTGAAGTGGGTCCAAAGGTATAGACTTCAAATTAGAAAATAAATGCCATGATATGGAATATACAGTATGGAGGCCATAGTTAAAATATTCTTGCATATTTGAAAGTTAGAGTAAATCTTAAAAGTTCTCATCACATGTGTGTGTGGATTCAAATTCTGGTTTTGCATTTATAAACCACATGAACTTAAGGAAGCTACTTCATCTTGTTAAACATCAATAAACATCAATAAACAATGAGAGAAATAATAGACATCTCACAGGCAGGACTGAGTCAAATAAAGTATATAAGCACTCACTATCATTCCTAATTCAGAGTTAGCATTCAATGAACAGTAGTGAATCTTCCTGCTGTTATCTTGAATACCTTTGATAAAGGAAGTCTTCGGTAATTCTGGAACTCGAAAGTTTCAAAAAAAGACTGTAACATAGAACAGAGACCATATTACTCTGTACCTTTCACTGTGCACTTAGACTTGAAGCATCCCTTTGTCCTCTCCCTTCTCCTATATTTTGTAAGTACCAGTCGTCTTTCTCCTGTAAGACAGGGCCTCTTTGGGTCAGTTTGTCACCATCCAATAGGATGCCAATTCATCTTTGGTGCAAGTGGCCTTCCTTAGAGCCAATCTATGTGACTTATACAAAATTAATTTTGAAAAAATATAGTACGTCTTGCTTTGAAGGCTCTTAGATCTATGGTTTATCATTCTGTGCTGTGCTTAGTCACTCAGTCATGTCCAACTCTTTGTGACCCCATGGACTGTAGCCCACCAGGCTCCTCTGTCCATAGGGATTCTCCAAGCAAAAATACTGAAGTGGGTTGCCATGCCCTTCTCTAGGAGATCTTCCCAAACTAGGGGTCAAACCCAGGTCTCCCACATTGGAGGTAGGTTCTTTATCATCTGAGCCACCAGGGAAGCCCAAGAATACTGGAGTGGGTAGCCTATCCCTTCTCCAGGGGAACTTCCTGACCTAGAAATCGAACCAGGGACTCCTGCATTGCAGGCGAATTCTTTACCAGCTAAGCTACTCTTGAATGTTACAATAAAAACAATGCCTTTGGGCCTAAGATTTCATATCTATAAAACAGGAGGTTATATCCACCTCAAAGAATTTTGGAGAAGACTAAATGATGTAAAATTCTATGCTGCCTTGAAGTAGCTGCTCAATGAACAGCTGTGGTTGTTCAGCTGTTCATATCATTATTATTATTATGTTTGCCATCCTCATGTTTGTAACCCCAGCACTTAGCAGTGCCCAGAACAATGTTTGCACATGAATGAATGAATGTAGTTATAGTCTTACTGCTGGGTGAGTTGTATCATCTGGGTCTCCAAGGGAGAGCAATGTTTTCTATGGGAAACAGGAATGTGTATAATAGCAGCACCCACAGAACATATGTATGAGTCCAAGTGTTGTCACCTATTTGTAGCTTCTGATGACCACGTAACTCAGCCATTGGCTCAGCATACTGGTGAGCCCTTGAAAATGCAGCTGGGTTTAGCACCTTTAAAGAAAAATGACTAGACAGGAAAAAGTAGGAAGCAGATTTATTTATAAACCATCCCACATAGACACAAGGTGCAGTTTTGTTTTCGTGACACACCAGCAACTCTTTAAATATTTATTGTCAACCTGAGGGATCCATGTGTAGACTGAAAGCATATTTAGGTCTTTAATATGCCATCTCAGTAGGGCCTGCTTGAGGCTGCCCATCTGGAAGATGAGTCTTTAGAGCCAATTTTAAAACATTTTTTTCAAGGACAGATAAAACTGTTTCTAGCTGATTTTCACTGTGACATATGAAAGCAAACCTGGGGCTTTTGTATTTTTGAGTTAACATTTAAACCAGAAGGATATTTCCTTTCCAGAATACCTGTAGCAAACTCCTACACAGTCAACTGTAATTTAAATTCAGGTCTATTAAGCCAGCCTGAGAACAGTGTATGAATGTGTAGAGATATATTTTTCCATTATGGCATCAAATGCACTAAAAAGTATAGTTAGAATGCTAGTCTCACCTCTTCTCTTTAAACTTAATAGATAGGCTTAATGTGTTTGAGTCTCTGCCAATTGAATAAAATTCTTCAGAATTGTATTGAGTATATTTCTAAGTGTAACAAGGCAACATTACATTTCTTTTAAAAATGATCACTTTACCAATTTTTAAAACGTCTTTAAAAAAGTTAAACTTCTGTCATAGAATCTTAAATGCCACAGGATCCTCAGAATCAGTTCATTCAGTCTCTCACAGGGACATCTCCTATGATTTGATGAGATATTTCCCCCTTCTTCCCTCCCCCATTCCTCTTTTCCTTATTCTTTTCTTCCTCCTTTCCAGTCACTCTTCCATATTTCCCTCCCTCTTTTCCTCTCTCCCTTCCTTTTTTTTTGAACTCTTATAAGGTAGTAAAGTTGATATTCAAGAGTGAACAGTGTTTAAATGCTGAACCTGTTTTCTGCTGATAGTTCAAATTATTTTCTTCCAGAAACTAGATTGCTATCTTTCTATAAATTAATAGAAAATGTTGTATAGTGCAAAATATGAGGCATAAGAGACATCTGTGAGGTTGAGGGAATGGGGAAACTAGAAATTTGCAAGAGAGAAACTAGAATTAGAGGAGGAGCAAGACCTAGATTGAGAGAGTTCATGAAAACTTAGACTATTCTCTTACACGGCACAAAAAAATTAACTTAAAATGGGTTAAAGACTTGAATATAGGGCCTGAGACCATAAAACTCCCAGAAGAAAACATTTGCAGTAAGTTCCTTGATATCATTCTTGGCAAAAATTTTTTGGACTTGACACCAAAAAGCAAAGACAATAAAATCAAAATAAACAAATGGAACTACAACTAGTTTCCTATAACAAAGAAAACCATCAACAAAATGAAAAGGCAGCCTATGAAACAGGACAAATTATTTGCACATTACATATATTATAAGCAATGAATATCCAAAGACTCATACAACTCAATAGCAAAAAAACACAAATAATCCAATAAAAAACTGGGCAGAGGCTCTGAATAGATATTTTCTCTCAAAGAAGACATATAGATGATCACCAGGTACATGAAAAGGTATTTAGCATCACTCTTCATCAGAGAAATGCAAATCAAAACCACAAAGAAATAACTCCTCACACCTATTAGAATGGGTATTATCAAAAATACAACAAATAACTGTTGGTGAGAATGTGGAGAAAATGGAACCTTCATGCACTATTGATGGGAAGGTAAGTTAGTGCAGCCACTAGGAACAGTATGGAAATTTATTTAAGAATTAAAAATAATTATCATATGATTCAGCAATCTCAGTTTTGAATATTTATTAAAAGAAAATAAAAACACTACTTTGAAAAGATATTAATATATGGGCTTCCATATTCATTACAGCATTGTTTTAATAGCCAAGATATGGAAAGAACTTAAGTATCCATTGATAAATGAATGAATAAAGAAAATGTGGTATATACACATACACACAGAATGGAAGAATTTCAACCATAAAAAACAGGGATATCTTGCCATTTGCAACAATGTGGATGGACTTTGAAGGTATTATGCCAAGGGAAATAAGTTCGACAGACAAAGACAAATACTGTATGATCTCACTTACATGTAGAATTAAAACCCAAGTGTATAGATTCACAGATATGGATAACATATTAGTAATTGCCAGAGGTGGGATGGTGAGTGGGCAAAATGGGGTTGAAAATACAAAGCTTAAGTTATAAAATAAGGATGCCATGGGATGTAATGTAGAGCATGGTAACTGTAGTTAATAATACTGTACTGCATATTTGAAAGCTGCCAGGAGAGTTAATCTTAAAAGTTCTCTTCACAAGAAAAATATTGTAACTATGTATGATTATAGATACTGAATTATCATGGTGATCATTTTGCAATATATGCAAACATTGAATCATTATGTTGTATGCTTGAAACTAATGTTTCATGGCAATTATACCTCAATTAAACAAACAAACAAGAACTAATGAGCAAAATCAGTCCCTCTAAAAAGATTTTCTATAATACGAATTTTATAAAACAAATTTTATGTGTTCTAAAATAATCTTCTCAAGAATTGAGAAGAAACTTCTCTCTTCTCAATACTTCTCTCTTCTCTCAGTCCACTGAATATCACTTTACTGAGCTTAATACTGGATTCAAGTAGCCAACAAAATCTGATAAAATCCAGGGCAATAACAGTAGATGGCAGAAATATCCCTCCAAATGTTAGTGCTTTCTGAATAATGTCTGATATTACTGAAACATAGAATAGGAACTGATTTTCCTATTTTCAGTATCTGGTTATAATACAGATACAGCTTCCCAATGAACCTGACAGGACAATTACTCAGAAGAACTGAATAAATAGGTTTCCACTCACATATTACCCCAGTGTTCATGTATAGCTGACCTTGAGCAACCCAGGTTTGAACAACACAGGTCCATATATATATGTGCTGCTGCTGCTGCTAAGGCCCTTCAGTCGTGTCCAACTGTGCGACCCCATAGATGGCAGCCCACCAGGCTCCCTCATCCCTGGGATTCTCCAGGCAAGAACACTGGAGTGGGTTGCCATTTCCTTCTCCAATGCATGAAAGTGAAAAGTGAAAGTGAAGTCGCTCAGTCGTGTCCGACTCGTGGTGACCCCATGGACTGCAGCCTACCAGGCTCCTCCGTCCACGAGATTTCCCAAGCAAGAATACTGGAGTGGGTTGCCATTGCTTTCTCCGATATATATGTGCATTTTTAACAAATATATTTGAAAATACTTTTGATATTTGTGACAAATTGAAAAAACTCAAGATGAACTGCGTAGCCTAGAAATACAACCGAAAAACTTAAGATAATTGGGTATGCCATGAACACATAAAATACATGTGTGTGCATGTTTGCTCAGTTGTGTCTGACTCTTTGCAACCCCATGGACTGTAGGCCACTAGGCTCCTCTGTCCCAGAAATTTTCTAGGCAAGAATACTGGAGTGGGTTGTCATTTCCTTCTCCATAACTATATGTAGACAGTAGTTTATCATTTACTACCATAAAATATACACAAATCTGTTATAAAAGGTTAAAAGTTATCAAAATTTATGAACACACTTACAAACCTTACATAGATCCATTTGCAAATGTAAAGATGCAGTATTAATTCATAACTGCAAAAAATTAACTGTAGTACACACTGTACTACAGTAAACATTTTGTAATACCTCCCATTGCTGTTGCAATGAGCTCATGTGTTGAAAGAATCTGCCTAAAATGCCACGTGATACCAATTATCTCCTCTTGAGCAGTTCCTCTCTTCAGTAAATTGTGTATCAGGAAAGAGTGATGTCTTGGGGTTCTCATGTATTTTTCTTCATGTTTAATAAAATACTGTAAACTTTAAGTAACACCATGGGATCAATATGAAGTGCCATTTCCAGTGATGCTGGAAGTGCTCTTCAAAAGCAGAGCAAAGACATGACATCACAATAACAAGCTGAATTGTTTGATATGTACCATAGATGGAAGTCTGCAGCTGGGGTTCCACCATTTCAAGATAAATGAAGCCAATGCAATGATCATTGTTTAAAAAAAAAAAAAAAAAAGACAAGGAAATTAGTGAAGCCTTCACTTCGTCTATGCCAGGAGGCCCCAAAGCTTGCACTTTTGGTGAAATGACTTTTTATCTCTTATTCAAAATGCAGTTTATGTGGGTATACGATGGCTATAAGAAAGGATACCTATAGACTCTAATATGATTTAAATAAAGTCATTATATGACAACTTAAAGCAAAAAAAAAGGTGAAGGATCTAGAGCTGGAGAATTTAACAGTAGCAAAGGAATACTTGATAATTTTAGAAAGAGATTTGGCTTTAAAAATGTCAAGATAACAGGAGAAGCAGCTTCCGCTAACCAAAAGGCAGCAGACAAGTTCCTAGCTGCCATTAAGGAAATTATTAAAGAGAAAAGATATCTGTCTGATATCCTTTTATATACAGATGAAAGTACCATATTCTGGGCAAGAAACATGTCATTAAGGACATTTGTTAATAAGGAAGAGAATTGAGCACCAGGTTTTAAGGCAGAAAAGGATAGGCTAACTCCGCTGTTATGTGCAAATGCAGTCAAGTTCACGATCAGAACTGCCTTATTTGTAAAGCTGCTAACTCCCAAGCAGTTTTTCCCCTTGAAAAGAAAAGATAACAACTAGCTGACAGCTTTCTCACTGTACAATAAGAAGGCCTGGCCTGGAAGAAGGATAACACTTTTTATGGATTGGTTCCATCAATGTTTTGTCCCAGAAGTCAGAAAGTATTTTGCCAGTAAAGGACTGCCTTTCAAAGTTCTTTTGATGTTGAACAATGTCCCCTGGCCATATAGAACCCCATGAATTCAACACCAAAGGCACTGAAGTGGTCTACCTGACTCCAAACACTATCTCTAATTTAACCTCTAGATCAGGGAGTCATAAGGATCTTTAAGACTCACTACACATAGCACTCTATAGAAAGGATTGTCAATGGTGAAAGAGAACCCTAACAGAGAAAACATGAGAAAGTCTCGAAGGATCACACACTGAAGATACTATCTTTGTTACAGGAAAAGATGTAACCCCATGAAACCCCAAACAATCAGTTCATTCTGGAGAAAACCATGTCCAGATATTCTGTATGATTTCACAGAATTTATGAGAGTTGATCAAGGAAACAACAAAAAGAGATTGTGGATACGGCAAAAAAAAAAAAAAAAAGGTGAGAGGTGAACTGTTTCAAGATATGGATCTTAGAGAAATTCAAGAGCTAGTAGGCACTAAACCTGAGGAATTAACAGAAGATGACTCTAAGGAGATGAGTGCTTTGGAACCAGAGCCAGACGATGCGGAAGAAGACAGAGAAGAAGCAGAGCCCGAAAACAAACTGACATTAGACAATCTGGCAATGTTCTGATGATTCAAGACTGCTTTGGACTTCTGCAACATGGTCATTTCTATGATAAAGGCACTGAAACTAAAGCAAACAGTCAAAGAAGGATTGGTGCTGCATAGAAACATTTTTAGAGAAATTAGAATGCAAATGCAAAAAAAATTACGATGTATTTGTTAAGTTATACTGTCTCAGGCTGCCTCTCCTGCCCCCCCTTCCACCTCTGCCACCCCTGAGACAGCAAGATGAGCAGCTTCTCTCCCTTCTCCTCTTCAGGCTACTCAACATGCAGACGAGGATGAAGACCTGTATGATCCATTTCCGCTTAATCAATAGTAAATGCCATACAGTTAATAAACTTATCTATTATGCATATATGTGTACCTTTGTGTGAAAATCTAGTAGCTGTAAGGCAAGAACCATATTAGATGTTTATGTGTCATCATCATTGCCTAATATCACAGTATAGAACATCATTTGTCAAACTTGTATTGAAGTGGAGAGCCTATACTTCCATATGCATAAAGTGTTATTTAGTATAACACGAACAATATGCGTGTTTTCATAGTGTTTTATAACTTTACCTTCAAAGAATTATATTACTGTACAATATGCCTGTCTTTTTCATAATTAGAGAAACAGTGTTAACAACCTATCAGCACAGGTAAGTGTTTTCTTTTAACGTAACAATGTTTCCAATATTGCATTATGACTATGACTGTAAAGTTATTGTTGGGTAGTCACTAAGTCATGTCCAACTCTTTTGCGATCCTATGGACTATAGCCTGCTAGGCTCCACTGACCATCTAATTTCCCAGGCAAGAATACTGGAGTGCATAGCCATTTCTTTCTATAGGAGCTCTTCTTGACCCAGGGATCAAATCCATTTCTACTGCATCTGGAAGCAGATTGTTTACCACTGAGCTACCATGGCAGCCCATGACCGTAATACTGTATGCCATAAAAAAATTCATAGAAATTCATTCATCAGTGCATTGGCTAGGCCCTCAGGAAATAACCGTATCAATTATAAATACAGTAGGCTTTGTTATCAATGCATGAATAGTTATACCCATAAACAAATTATTTTTTTGCATAATCTTTTCAGTTTTCATGTCTAGTGTTGATAATATGTATAAGAGCTACAGTAAGTACTGTACAGTGTTGTAATATGAAGTGGTCTAGTACTTCTATCTCTTTAAGAATTTTCCACAGCTCAGGTGATGAATACCTTATGGAAAAATTCAGACTTAAATTGAAGAAAGTAGGGAAAACCAGTAGGCCATTCAGGTATGACCTAAATCAATCCCTTATGATTACATGGTGAAAGTGACAAATAGATTCAAGGGATTAGATCTGGTAGACAGAGTGCCTGAAGAAGTATGGACAGAGGTTCATAATACTGTACAGGAATCAGTGACCAAAATCAACCCAAGAAAAAGAAATGCAACAAGGAAAATGGTTGTCTGGAGAGGCCTTACAAATAGTTGAGAAAAGAAGAGAAGGGGAAGGCAAAGGCAAGGGAGAAAAGGAAAGATAGACCCATCTAAATGCAGAGTTCCAAAGAATAGCTAGGAAAGATAAGAAGGCCTTCTTCAATGAACAATGCAAAGAAATAGAGGAAAATAACAATGGGAAAGACTAGCAATCTCTTCAAAAAAATTCGA
This sequence comes from Cephalophus harveyi, assembly GCA_006410635.1. Taxonomy (NCBI): domain Eukaryota; kingdom Metazoa; phylum Chordata; class Mammalia; order Artiodactyla; family Bovidae; genus Cephalophus; species Cephalophus harveyi. The sequence continues at coordinate 107,948 of SJYT01041127.1, forward strand.
GATACCAAGGGACCATTTCATGCAAAGATGGGCACAATAAAGGACAGAAACAGTATATATCTAATAACTGCAGAAGATATTAAGAAGAGGGTGAGAATACACCAGAGGAACTGTATAAAAGAGGTCTTCAGTTCAGTTCAGTCACTCAGTCATGTCCAACTCTTTGTGACCCCATGAATCGCAGCACGCCAGGCCTCCCTGTCTATCACCAACTCCCGGAGTTCACTCAGACTCATGTCCATTGAGTCAGTGATGTCATCCAGCCATCTCATCCTCTGTCGTCCCCTTCTCTTCCTGCCTCCAATCCCTCCCAGCATCAGAGTCTTTTCCAATGAGTCAACTCTTCGCATGAGATGGCCAAAGTACTGGAGTTTCAGCTTCAGCATCATTCCCTCCAAAAAAATCCCAGGGCTGATCTCCTTCAGAATGGATGACCCAGATAACCATGATAGTGCAGTTACTCACCTAGAGCCAGACATCCTGGAATGCGAAGTCAAGTGGGCCTTAGGAAGCATTTCTACAAACAAAGTTACTGGAGGTGATGGAACTCCAGCTGAACTATTTCAAATTCTAAAAGACAATGCTGCTAAAGTGCTGCACTCAATATGCCAGCAAGTTTGGAAAACTCAGCAGTGGCCACAGGACTGGAAAGGATCAGTTTTCATTCCAACCCCAAAGGAGGAAAATGCTGAAGAATGTTCAAAATACCACACAATTGCACTCATTTCACCTACTAGCAAGGTAATGCTCAAAATCCTTCAAACCAGGCTTCTATAGTATGTGAACTGACAACTTCCTGATGTACAAGCTGGATTTAGAAACCACACAGGAACTAGAGATCAAATTGCCAACATCCATTGAATCAGAAAAAGCTAGGGAATTCCAAAAAATCATCTATTTCTGCTTCATTGACTACGCTAAAGCCTTTGACTCTGGATCACAACAAACAGTGGAAAATTCTTAGAGACAGGAACACCAGACCACCTTACCTGCTTCTTGAGAGACCTTTATGTAGGTCAGGAAGCAACAGTTAGAACCGGACAGGACATGCGACAATGAACTGGTTCAAAATTGGGAAACGAGTATGTCAAGGTTGTATATTGTATATACAGGATGTATATATTGTCATCCTGCTTATTTATCTTATATGCAAAATACATCATGCAAAATGCTGGGCTGGATGAAGCATAAGCTGGAATCAAGATTTCTGGGAGAAATATCAACAACCTCAGATAAACAGATGACAGCACCCTAATGGCACAAAGCAAAGAGAACTAAAAAATCCTCTTGATGAAGGTGAAAGAGGAGAGTGAAAAAGCAAGCTTAAAACTCAACATTCAAAAAATTAAGATCATGGCATCCAGTCCCATCATTTCATGGCAAATAGAAGGGGAAACAATGGAAACAGTGACAGACTTTATTTTCTTGGGCTCCAAAATCACTGTGCACAGTAATTGCATTCATGAAATTAAAAGATGCTTGTTCCTTGGAAGTAAAGCTATGACAAACCTAGATAGTATATTAATAAGCAAAGAAATCACTTTGTCAACAAAAGTCTGTATAGTCAAAGCTATGGTTTTTCTAGTAGTCATGTATAAATGTCAGAGTTGGACCATAAAGAAAGCTGAGCACCAAAGAATTGATGCTTTTGAATTGTGATGCTAGAGAAGACTCTTGTGAGTCCCTTGGACAGCAAGGAGATCAAACCAGTCAGTCCTAAAGGAAATCAATCCTGAATACTCATTGAAAGGACTGATTTTGAAGCTCCAATAAATGGACACCTGATGTGAAGAGCTGACTCACTGGAAAAGACACTGATGCTGGGAAAGATTGAGGGCAAGAGGAGAAGAGGGCGACAGAGGATGAAATTGTTGGATGACATCACCGACCTAATGCACATGAACTTGAGCAAACTCCAGAAGACAGAGGAGCCTGACATCCTGCAGTCTATGGGGTCACAAAGAGTCAGACATGACTTAGCAACTGAACAGTAATAAGCCCTGTAATGTATATTTTCTTCCTTATGATTTTCCTTAAAGCATTTTTCTTTATTTTATTATAGCAATGCACTATAAAATACACATAACATACAAAATATATGTTAATCGCCTATTTACGTTATTGGTATAGATTCTGATCAACAGTAGGTACTTAGGAGTTAAGTGTCAGTTCAGTTCAGTCTCTCAGTCATGTCCGACTCTTTACGACCCCATGAATCGCAGCACGCCAGGCCTCCCTGTCCATCACCAACTCCCGGAGTTCACTCAGACTCACGTCCATCAAGTCAGTGATACCATCCAGCCATCTCATCCTCTGTCATCCCCTTCTCCTCCTGCCCCCCAATCCCTCCCAGCATCAAAATCTTTTCCAATGAGTCAACTCTTCACATGAGGTGGCCAAAGTACTGGAGTTTCAGCTTAAGCATCATTCCTTCCAAAGAAATCCCAGGGCTGATAGAGGAAGGCAAAAGCTTTATGTGGATTTTCGACTGCACAGGGTTTGGTGTCCCTGCCCCTTCGTTGCTTGAGTGTCAAGTTTAGTTGGAAAATATTGACCATCATTAGCAAACTCTTCATAGTCATCATGCCAATTCCTCAAAATGTTCTTGCAACTGGAAAATCATATAATTGGACAATGATTACCCTTACTGGAGAGGGAATATTGAGAGAGCTATTTTTAAGGAGTTCACATAATTAGATTCCTCTTTTACTATCTTCCTATATAGACTTGAGAGGGAAAATATGTGATTACCATGTGCCTCAAGTCCTTCTTTCCCACTGTTGTTTTTATTTTTTTTAACATAAAATAACTCAGTTTCAATATTATCTAATAACTCTTACATATTTCTATAAGTCTAGAAACTAGTATCTCTCCATCTTAAAATTGTGAGCAGATAATAAGCTTTGCTGACTACCTCTGCTTGGACTCTGACTCCTAGTACATAGGGTAAGTTCATTCATTTTCTGTAAGACAGTTTCCAGAGATCCATGGGTTTTCCTAAGTAGATTCAACTTGTATGAGAAAGAAATAAACTTCTATCATGTTTTAACTATTCTTTTATTGGGTTTTCTGTTTTATTCAACTGATTTTAATTCTAACTAGTTCAGCTGGTTATCAAAATTAGGCACCAATAACTTCTGCCTTCCCAGGGGAGGTAACATGATTTGAGTCTTGAACTAGCTCTTTAGCCAGATGGAGCTGGGATTAGGGGTAGGCAGGTTGTTGTGACTTAGAAAAATGGAGACTGAAGGAGCATTTCAGGCAGAATAGACACTATGTTCAAATGTCTACTCGGGACCTCATCATTAGGGCTTGCTAAGGAGGCACCCTAAGAGGGGCTGCGGTGGGTATGCCTGCTCTCCCCTCCATCCTGCACTGTGCCCCAGGGGACTAACCTCCATGAACTGGATCAACAAGCCCCTTCGCCTCCTGGCTTCTGGTTGGATTCAGTCAATAGGGGGTACCAGCAAAATATCAGAGTGAAGGGAGAGAGCAAGGTTAAGTTATTTATGCCCTCACTTTTTTCCTTCAGGGTCACTTAAGGCTGTCTGCACCCCTCTAGCAATTAGTCACAGCTCCTGTCCAGTGGCCTTCTCTCTTTGGGTCCAGTGACTGCTCTATGCCTTAAACCTAGGGGTGGTAACAGCATCCTGTTACTAGCCTAGAGGATCTCCTCTCTTGTGATTTCCCTACATTTTGCTGATATTTTTGTAACTGATCCTTTTATTAAAAATCCTCAAATAAACCCAATGTGTTTTTTGTTTCCTGATGGGACCTTGACCAATAAGGAGTTCCACATGTTTTATTTTGCTAATTTAGAGGAACTTATTAAAAACAGTAGGAACAAGCTACTCAGTAAAAGTACTTGTATCTTAAAAATACCTGGAGGGATTCTGTGAATAGAGCAAGAATGTTTTTGACAATAATTAGAATTGCCAGAAGAAAACTGTGAGCATCCTGAGTCCCTGGGTTCTGACTCTCCAAGTGCACACTGGGGGTTCAAGAGCGTGCTGGCAAGCCGGGCCAGAAATGAGGACGAAATGTATCAGCTTGGCTTGTTTTACCATCATGTAGTTCCTCTTTCATTCCTTAAAACTACATGAAAATTCTTTTCTATATCTAGTAACAATAGATGTTGGTTTTATTTCTCCATGCTCTTATCTCAAATCAATTTGATGAAGTGTTGTGATTTACTGTGGGAAACCAAGTCAGTACTGAAAGGCCTATTTTCCATGCTGCTCTTCTCATTTTGTCAGCAAGCTCTAACTGCTATGGTATAGCAATAGCATACAGTTCAGGCACAAATAGCAATGTCCAAACGCAAAACAAAGAGGGAACAAATCTCTTGTGTGCTGTTATAAGATCCAGAAAGTCCTTTTCAGAATCCCTAGCCATGTTCTTCTCAGCCTTCTTGACTCAGTTTTATTGACCTGAATAAGGTCACATGGTGCTCCTCAGTCAGTCACCGTCAATAAGTAATGAAATTACCAAAACTGGCTTAATCAACCCATAACTATCCAATAAGCATAATTGGGTTATCAAGATTTCTGCCCTGGGTTAAGGGCCAGCTTTCCCTGAAGCATCTCCTCACACGTTAGGATAATGACAACTAGAAAATAAACATAAAAAAGAGTTCCATTAGTAAAAAGAGAGAGATAGCTATTAACAGATAACCACTAACGTCTGTGACAGTGACGGAGAAATTTAAAGACTCCAAATGCAAGAGACTATACCTGAGGAAAGAAAGCACTAGTAATAATTGTTAAGACTTCACGTAATAACTCAGTAGAGCAGAAAAAAAATTTTTTTTCCTCCTGAAGAGTACCTTTACATTCACTATAGTTCTGAATTTAAGTAGCATTTTACCGTTTTTGGTATGATAAACGATGGAGGCTGGGAACATTATGTCCCACATCGAAGAAGAATTGAATTTGTTTTTATTTAATTTCTTGTCCTGAAAGAATATTTCTGCAACTCATCCAACCATAGGTCAAAGTAAAATCAAATTTCCCCACTGAGCTCATTGACAAATCCTTATCTAAACAAGATTAAGACTTTATAGCAGAAATGATGTTTTTGATGGTTCAAAAGGCAATAGTTTTTCACCAATTTTCATTCACCTTTGACCATTGTTTGTCTTGTCAAGTTGCCATTTGTTCCTTAAATATCTTCATCATCCTTACATGCTCAGTCTTTTCTCCTTTTCAGAGGCAGTAGTGCTTTTCCTTTGCCCTTTGGCTGACTGCAAGTCCAGAGTAGCTGTCTCCTTGGATGTGTGAAACTGTACTGTAAAACATCTCTAAGATACCATAAATACTACAAGGAAAATGTGTAATGAAGGGTTGTTCTAACAGCAGAAAATTGAAACCTGAGTTGAAGTCCATACGATAGGAAGACCAACTGCTGCTAAGTCGCTTCAGTCGTGTCCGACTCTGTGCGACCCCATAGACGGCAGCCCACCAGGCTCTCCTGTCCCTGGGATTCTCCAGGCAAGAACACTGGAGTGGGTTGCCATTTCCTTCTCCAATGCATGAAAGTGAAAAGTGAAAGTGAAGTCGCTCAGTCATGTCCGACTCTAGCGACCCCATGGACTGCAGCCCACCAAGCTCCTCCGTCCATGGGATTTTCCAGGCAAGAGTACTGGAGTGGGGTGCCATTGCCTTCTCTGACACTTTCATCCAAAAAAGTAAATATCTTGTAAAAACAGTCTTCATTTATCTTTCAGTGAGTAGCATGTGGGAAGATAAACTTTCTCAAAGGATTTCCCCAAAGCCTTTTCAGTACGTGTATCAGTCATTTCATAGATTTATCTCCAAATAAGGGAGCTTGGGTTCCCCGGAGAGCTGGCCCAGTTATGAAAGGAAAGTTTAAAGCAGCCTGTCAGCTTATGAGTACTGGCTATCTAATATCAGCTTCTACATGATGGAAAACAAATTACCCTCACCATTAATCACTGTGTAATAGACTTCAGGATACAGAAAGTATGTCAAACTACTGAGTTTTATTTGAGGGAAATACAGCAATTGCATTTTATCCAGATTGATTAAATATTCATTTCTTCCGATTATTCTTTCCAGTTCTTCCAGAAAAATTCTGTTTTCAAGTATTCTAATTTTATAAGAAGTGTGAGAAAATATGATCATGTGCATTATAATTATTTTAATATCAAGCAGGTGGTAAAAATGAGTGCTATACGAAATACAAGAAAATGTCTCTGCTTCTAACCAGAAATAACCATTCTGAATTAAAAAAAAAAAAAAGTAAATCTAAAAGAAAAAAGGGCCATCGCCAGTCCAGGTTCGATGCATGACACTGGATGCTTGGGGCTGGTGCACTGAGATGACCCAGAGGGATGGTACGGGGAGGGAGGAGGGATGGGGTTCAGGATGGGGAACACGTGTACACCTGTGGCGGATTCATGTTGATATATGGCAAAACCAATACAATATTGTAAAGTAATTAACCTCCAATTAAAATAAAAAATTTATATATTTTTTTAAAAAGTGTTTAGGTCTGTTGCCTGGGACCTGAAAGAGTTCAATGGGAAGACTATAGCAATTTGGTTAAATGTGTGCCTTTATGTTGGGCTTCGCAGGTAGCTCAATGATAACGAATCTGCCTGCCAATGCAGGAGACGTGTGTTCGATCCCTGGGTTGGGAAGATCCCCTGGAAGAGGAAATGGCAACCCACTTCAGCGTTCTTGCTTGAAAAATCCCATGGACAGTGGAACCTGGTAGTCCATGGGGTCGCAAAGACTCAGTCACACAACTGAACATGCACGCACACATGTGTATCTATGTTAGGCTGCTGGGGTTCAAGTCCCAACTCCATGACTTTTTGGCTCTGTGGTACTGAAAGCTGCTTTAAAATCTCTGTACTTTAGCACTCTTTTCTTCAAAATTGTATTGACAACAATAATGACAGAATTGAACACAGTGATTATTAAATTAGATAGTATAAATAAAGTACGTTTGGAGGATATAGCTCAGTATTAGGTACTATTAATTGTTTCTTACTCCTCCTCCCTTCAAGTCCAAGAATTTTCTTTCAAATTAATTTTCATAATTTTTAACATGCTTACAAGCATTCTCATTCAAAAAGTACTTAACTTTTCTTGCTAGGCATAGCCATACAATATTTGTTTTATAGGAAATAGAAAGCAGTAGATAAGCCTCGTGCTATCAGTGAGTTTTATTGAAGTCCTAGTATGAGACAAACCCAGTGCGAGACATTAAGCAGAAATGAGAGAAAACGCAAAGGAAACTAAAGAGCACATTGTGCACAGAGTTTACACCGCAGTTTGATCAAAACACATGAGAACAACAGGTGATAAACTAGAATTATAACCTACACATTACGCATGTCTAATACTGCACCTCCTGCATGATTTAATAATTATTTATTCGATCTATCTCCCCTCCACCCTAAGATTAAAAGTTCTCTGAGGAAGCTATAGAGTTCTGATCATCAGAGGGGTCTAGGTATAGAACCATGCACTCTGTAATACAAAATGAAAGGATTGAACAGTCTTCTCAGGTTTTCTCTTTTCTCCATTTTTAAATAGGGCAAAAATATTCTTCAAAAGAAAGCTTATGAGTAAAAACAAATGATAGTAGAGAACCACAAATAGACTTGGTATTGCAGAGAAAACCACGGGGGTGAATCTATGCTTTAGTTGAATCTGGAAGAAAATTGGGAGCTACTCAGGAGAAGATTATGGAAATGAGAGAAGATTGTTCCGGAGGCTAGAAAGAGCATGAAAACTAAAGTTCTTTAATACCTGGTTGAATTCAACAATAATGAGAAGTGGAAAGAAATGGGGCCTAAGAAAATAAGCAATACCAGATCATAAAGGTCCCCAGAAAACACATTAAGAACATTGGACTTCATCCTGACAGCAGTGGAGATCCATTAAATGGTGTTAAGTAAAGGAGTATTCCAAATTTGTTCTTCAGAAAAATCACTCCTGCTGTAGGGTAGAGAAGGGATTTGAGAGAAGCAGGATGCAGGTAAAGTCATTCAAGAGATTGTTGCAGTAACTTTAGGAAGAGAAGATGATCATTTAAGTCAAGAAAAAGGCATCAAATCCTTGCTCCTCTTCCTCTCTTGATTTCCTTGTCTCTTTCCCACTCATCTATAGGGCTAATACCATGGCCTCACTAAATCTAACTCTGTCAGCTCCAGTCATGTACTCAAGAAGATAACAGGGACTTGGATAAACCTACAACTAAGGAGAAGGCAATGGCATCCCACTCCAGTACTCTTGCCTGGAAAATCCCATGGATGGAGGAGCCTGGTAGGCTACAGTCTGCGGGGTCACTAAGAGTTGGACACGACTGAGAAACTTCCCTTTCACGTTTCACTTTCCTGCATTGGAGAAGGAAATGGCAACCGATTCCAGTGTTCTTGCCTGGAGAATCCCAGGGATGGGGGAGCCTGGTGGGCTGCTGTCTATGGGGTCACACAGAGTTGGACATGACTGAAGCGACTGAGCAGCAGCAACCCAAGTGGACTCAGTTTAAATTCTTAAAAATAGCTGCCAGTGGGCTCTTAAAATGTCACTTGGGAATCATATTCTTCACCCTTTAAATTCCTAGGGTTGTTCTAAAAACAAAATAAGAAACAATTTCATTTTCTATCCCTTCTCTACAAACTCCCAATAACTTCTGCCCCATTCTCATGATTATAAGATCGCCAAGAAACTGATAGAGAAGGCAATGGCAACCCACTCCAGTGTTCTTGCCTGGAGAATCCCAGGGTTGGCGGAGCCTGGTGGGCTGCCATCTATGGGGTTGCACAGAGTCGGACACGACTGAAGTGACTTAGCAACAGCAGCAAGAAACTGAAATAATCAGAGGGAAACTTCCATAGATCCCGGCCACTGCCTCTAACCAACTGTACATCAGTACCTGCCCCTTTCTTGTCTTCTCTCCAGTTGGGACAGGTGAATTTTCCATGCTGCTGCCCAAAGCCAACTCTTCTGCAAGACACCATCTTTTCTTACCTCCTTGATCACGTTAATACAGCAATCCTCCTCTCTCTTCTTCATCATTAACTTTACGTTCTTACCAAATAATTCTTACCATCAATTAAATATAGTTTTATCTTTCTTATCTTAGAAAAATATTTTTATGATTCCACTTTATTTGCCAGCTATAACTCTGATTAGTAGTACTGGTAATGTTAGTCACTCAGTTGTGTCCAACTCTTTGCGACCCCATGGACCGTAGCCCATCAGGCTCCTCTGTCCACGGGAGTCTCCGGGCAAGAATATTGGAGTGGGTAGCCATTCTCTTCTCCAGGAGATCTTCCCAGCCCAGCAATTGAACCTGGGTCTCCTGCATTGCAGGCAGATTCTTTACAGTCTGAGCCACCAGGGAAGCCCATTACTCTAATTACTTTGCCCATTTTTGCAGCAATATTCCATGAAAGGTTTCTCTCTTCTTCCTTTCTCCAATTTCTCACCTCTCTTTTCTTATAAACCCACTTCAATCAAGCTTTTGCTCCCACTATTTCACTTCAATCATTGGTATCAATGTCATCAATTTTTAACCTCCTCCTTGCATCTCAGTTATTGAAATTACTCTTGCTTAATCTATCCCTAGTAGTTGACTCAGTTAACCATTCTCTTCCAAAAAAAAAAAAAATTACCTTTCAGAATTACATATTCTCCTGATTTTTTTTTTTTTATCATAGCTCACTTGATTGCTCCTACTTGCTATCCTTTTTTGGTTTCCCTCTCTCAACCTCTTAGTACTAAAGCACAATTATGCTCAGCCCTGGTCCTCCTCTCTTCTCTATCTACACATCCTTGGTAATTCTATCTAAGCCCACAAGTTTAAATATCCTCCACATGCTAACAACTCCAAAATGTATATCTTCAGTCCAGTCTTCTCTTAAGAATATAATGGCTGAAGCCACTCAGACTATCTTATTGACTGGCAACAGCAATTGATTAAGGGATGAACATGCAACATAAGGGGCTTCCCAGTGGTGCTAGTGGTAAAGAACCTGCTGCCAATGCAGCAGACATAAAAAGACACAAGTTTGATCCCTGGGTCAGGAAGATCCCCTGGAGGAGAGCACGGCAACCCACTCCAGCATTCTTACCTGGAGAATCCCAAGGACAGTGGAGCCTGGCAAGCTACAGTCCACAGGGTAGCACAGAGTCGGGCACAACTGAAGTGACTTAATTTATGTGATATAAATCAAGGAGGGCATGGCAACCCACTCCAGTATTCTTGCCTAGAGAATCTCATGGACAGAGGAGCCTCAGTTCAGTTCAGTCACTCAGTCGTGTCCGACTCTTTGCAACCCCATGAATCGCAGCACGCCAGGCCTCCCTGTTCATCACCATCTCTCGGAGTTCACTCAGACTCACATCCATCGAGTCAGTGATGCCATCCAGCCATCTCATCCTCGGTTGTCCCCTTCTCCTCCTGCCCCCAATCCCTCCCAGCATCAGAGTCTTTTCTAATGAGTCAACTCTTCCCATGAGGTGGCCAAAGTACTGGAGTTTCAGCTTTAGCATCATTCCCTCCAAAGAAATCCCAGGGTTGATCTCCTTCAGAATGGACTGGTTGGATCTCCTTGCAGTCCAAGGGACTCTCAAGAGTCTTCTCCAACACCACAGTTCAAAAGCATCAATTCTTCGGTGATCAGCCTTCTTCACAGTCCAACTCTCACATCCATACATGACCACAGGAAAAACCATAGCCTTGACTAGACGGACCTTAGTCGGCAAAGTAATGTCTCTGCTTTTGAATATGCTATCTAGGTTGGACATAACTTTTCATGCAGGCTACATACAATCCATAGGATCACAAAGAGTTGGCCACGACTGAAGCAACTTAGCATGCACGCATGCATGCAATATAAATCAGCTCAATAAGAACAAGCCTCAGTACCCATTGTGCAAATTCTGGGGCATAAATTCACATGTTCTCCACTGGGCATATGGATTTGGAGCTTGAAACTGCTGTAGTCAATATTTGCCAGAGGCCCACTTTTATATTTGAGTTTTGGTCAAGATAAGAAGGAACCAGATCCTACAAATGAATCCTGATGATCTTGATGAAGTTCTAGATTCAGTTATGTCTCAAGCCAGAACTTCTCTTGGAACATTCAATTCTATGAAGATAAAATTTCCTTTTTGAGTTGGGATTTCCATTGCTTAAAAGTACATGCATTCAATTCGATATACATACATCTTCTATGAGTTATATTATCTCCACTTACAATAAAAGGAAAAATCTTGCTAAGATGCCACATGATTTTTCTAGTCAGTCATCTAGTAGCACCAGGAAATGATCTAGATCATCAGCCTTTATATTTAAAATTCATAATTACCACTCCCTGTGAGTGAGTGAGAGGAGATACTGGGGGATTCAGCACTCTATACGATGTGTCCCTCTAATGTATGGTGTGTGTGTGTGTGTGTGTGTAGATGCTCATTTTAACCACTACCTCAGAATATTAAACAGGTGCTCATATTTCCTAAGAAAATACCAAAGAGCTGATTCTCATTCATTATTTAACCCAATTTGCACTGAAATGTTCTGAGAACAATATCAACTTTACTCTTTGGTCCGAGTCCTCAATTTTTATTCTATTCTTAACAGAAGAATGAACACAGCATTCTTACCTATAGGTTTCATGTTCTTATCTTTTCAGATTTGCAGATTGTAACCAAGAATCTGGTTTCATAATGTTTGAATTTTATAAGATAGAATTATCTCTCCACCCCTGAAATGATGTTAGTATAAGGGAAGAGTCACCTAAATGGGCACAGAAGAGGAATATCCAGAAAACCTGGTTAGGCATTGACTCTTTCCAGTGTGTGGCATCAGGCAAGTTCTTCCCTGCCCTGGAGCCCCTTTCTCTTCTGTAAAGTGTGACCTACAAACATCCATCTTATAGGAGTGTGGTGATGATTAAAGGAGATAACAAATATGTGACATAGAATGAACCCTGAACAAATCAGTGTCTTTTCCTCTTTGTTTTTCAAAGCTATATTCAAATATAAGTCACTGTACTAGAAAAAAAAAAAAACCTATGCAACACTTTGCAGCCATTTGTTTCAGTATTTATTTTAACAAATGGTATGGTACAGCACAAGACATACCCTTCCTCCAGCCCTTTTTAATAAGACATTAACCCTGCTGACAGGGAGCACTGGAGTGTACTGATGATGAACCACAGGGAATGGATCAGAAATGTCCTGGGCAGAGAGAGAAGGCACTCTGGCATTCAGAGACAACACGAGAATGGATCAGAAAATTTGCCTCCATTGGCATTATGTGGAAGGGCCCTGTCCATCCACAGCTGAAAAAAATCCACTCCAAACCTCCCACAGCAGAGAATTCAATTTGATGTTGTTTAGTATCCCATAGAGTGAATGGGAAACTCGTTGCATCTGTTATTTTATCTCAGAATGGGAGGTTTTCCTTTAACAATTCTCAGAAGGGAGTGATTCTTTGGTAATTCAACTCCCTGTGGTGCTGGTCAAGTAGAAATGGTACACAGAGGCTTCAAAGAAATGAAAGCTTCAAGCACAGAACAGAAGCTGTTCAGGAGGTGTTGAGAAGAGGCATCACTCTGACCTTTTAAGTAATGAAAGCCAATGGTTGAGAGGGAGCTGAGGCAGAAACCCCTGAGGAGTGCAAAGGAGGGCGGGAGTGAGCAGAGCATGCAGTGAGGAGAAGTTTTGCTACAGCTCAGGGATCCTCATTAGATGCTTTCTGCCCTTTCAGTGTGATGCTTTTGTTCATAAGGAATATTACATAAATCTAACATTAGAAGACAGTAGAATTAAATCATATACTTAAAAAAAAAAAGTTCAGCATGAAAGAACTGTTTCAACTGAGCAAAAATAGGAGACCTGTTATGAGAGTAAATGGACAATTAGGTAGGCAGTAGAAGTTCTCCACAGGAGGACCGAAATTTGGTGAAGACAAATCCAGTCTCACTGAAGAAATTCCTTTGAAAATCAAAATGTAGACAAATGGGTTTGTGGAAGTAGTTTTGTTGTGTCTTCAGTTTTATTGCATCTTTACCTATTTCATCTTACAACCAAAATTAACCTGCACAGTTAGTTCAGATAAAAATTATAGTGCCATTTCTTTTCTTTTTTTGAAATTAAAAAGTGAATTGTTTTCATTCCTTTTGGAAAACTACGGCTGCTCTATTCCTTGGCGTCCCTCTCGGCTGCCTAAGGGATTGCCCTGGGGTTTCCTCACTTTCTTTGTAGCTGTAGAGTAAGTGGCCAGTATGTGTAGTAACGTGTTCTTCACGGCCTGAAGAAACTACACAGACACTTCTGGGAACTGGCATTTTTGTGCAAAGTAAAAACTTTAAGTATTTTGCCAGAAATAGCAAGGCACACCAATTGGTTTACAGAATTCTGGGCCTGAAATACATTAGTCTTCTCTGACAAATTGGTGACTGCAGCCATGAAATTAAAAGACGCTTACTCCTTGGAATAAAAGTTATGACCAACCTAGATAGTATATTCAAAAGCAGAGACATTACTTTGTTGACTAAGGTCCGTCTAGTCAAGGCTATGGTTTTTCCTGTGGTCATGTATGGATGTGAGAGTTGGACTGTGAAGAAGGCTGAGCGCCGAAGAACTGATGTTTTGGAACTGTGGTGTTGGAGGAGACTCTTGAGAGTCCCTTGGACTGCAAGGAGATCCAACCAGTTCATTCTGAAGGAGATCAGCCCTGGGATTTCTTTGGAAGGAATGATGCTAAAGCTGAAACTCCAGTACTTTGGCCACCTCATGGGAAGAGTTGACTCATTAGAAAAGACTCTGATGCTGGGAGGGATTGGGGGCAGGAAGAGAAGGGGACAACCGAGGATGAGATGGCTGGATGGCATCATGGACTCGATGGACATTGAGTCTGAGTGAACTCCGGGAGATGGTGATGGACAGGGAGGCCTGGAGTGCTGTGATTCATGGGGTGGCAAAGAGTCGGACACGACTGAGCGACTGAACTGAACTGAAGTGCAAAATTTCATGAGTCAGTATATCAAGGCAAAAAAAAAAAGTCATTTAAAAAAATTAAAAATCAATAATCTACTGAGGGCTGGAATGGAACCAGAGTCACCAGAAGAATTAAAAGTTTTCCTTCTGAATAAGGATGAGAAAACCTAACGTACGTCTCAATGGCTTTGTCTACCCAGTGTTATAAATACATTCCATTAGACTGCTACAATTAGGTTTTTCACAATTAAATCATTTATCGATGGTGCCAAAACATTAATTTTGTATGTGTTTCATTATATTAGGAACATTCTATCAGAAATAAAGTTTTATTTTTATGGACTTACTTAGTCTCCTCTGTTTACAGTTTTATTTAAGGAAGAAACAACTGTCCCCACCCCTGCCAAATAGTAACTTAATATGTTGCATTTTAACCTCCTTTTGGAATGCTGTGGTCCCAACAGAAAAAGAAATTTCATATCCCTGAAGGCGTGGAAAGAGCCTACACTACTTAAAGAAGAGTGAACTGTGTTTTAGTCTGATTTTCTGAAAGTAGCTGATATATTTACCAACTGCTCTGAAGAGAGCTGCTGCTCCTAACAATCACAGCTCCCAAGAAGAAGTCACCCCATGTTCCGAGCTCTGTTGGTAAGGAATTTCATCAGTGTCAGAGAAATATCAGTCAACTAACTTGAAAATAGCTATTGAATGGTAAGGCATCATCATATTCAATAGATATTCTTTACTGGGCTCACTAGGAATAGGATATACTCAGGCAACAGGGCTACAGAATGGCTCAAGAACCTAATGTGTAATCCCCAAACTCCTCACTTGTACTCACTTTTAATGGTCAAGTCCATGCCAGGAAAGTAGGAAAATTTCTCAAACATTTCCTCTTTTCCTATATGTTTCTAAGTCAATTTTTCAAGGCAGCCATTATCACATTTATAGGATAATTAAATGGGGAAAACAACTTATGTGTAACTGCCTTTCTGGGAATATTATATATTGATCCAGTAATGGGAAGCAAGGCTGGGAATTCAGCTGTTTCACTACTATGAGATTAGGAAGAGAGTGAATATCTGTCACTAAAATAGTTCATGGTATTTGCAATGACTGTATTTGTGTCGCCACAGTACATACATTTATCTAAAAATAATTAGGCACTATTTACATTATAAGTTAATTGTATGACTCTTACATTAATTTGAACTGGGCAAAGAATAGACACTAAAACTTGCACTGGGACCAGAAACAGAGATATTTAAGTACTTGTTTAACATATGCCAGGAATAAGAGGCAGGGTGAGTAGCTGTGCCGTTCTTTATAATGCAAGCTCCGATACAAAAGCTAATTTTACCTTTCACTGGATAGAAAACAGTGTGATTCCCTTCAGACTGGCAAGCATGCACCAAGCATCCCAATCAGCAGTCAGCCCATCCTATTATGCAGAGCACAATTCGCTGCAGCTAGTAAGAAAACCCTGCAGCCAGACCCCTGGCTGCCAGACCAAAAACACAAATCACGTGCTGCTTTCGGTGGCACCAATCCAGTAATCATTTAACCTGGGCAAGTTGAACCAGACCAACAAAGGTGTTTTTTGAACTTGGAAAGTAAGAATGAATTCTGCTCTATTCATTACTATTCCCAAGTACTTCCAGATAAAACATGAATAATGATCATCATAATAGCTTGAGGGGGACACCAGGAGAAGTACTTTACATACATTATCTCATTTAATCCTTACTACACACCCATGGGGTAGGTAACCTTATTAAGCATAACAAGCCTAAATTTCACTTGGTCACATAGTTAGTAAGTGATGGAGCTGTAAAACAAGGCAGTGCCCGGCTTTTTCAACTTTGCCTCTTCTGTCTCAAGGAAATGCTCAGAGTGGGAAATCAAGTGCGTTTCACACAGGAACAGTGATTCTGTTCTATTAAAAATTCAACTAGTATATGAAGTTTCTAGCATTTCGAGGAGGTCCACTATTTTCAGAGAATAAGTCATTCTTAAAATTCAGACATGATTATCTGGAATGGATAATTTAATCCATTTGCACCAATGAGAAGAGGTAAATACTTTAAACAGGAAGGAGGATAAACGGGAAGTGTCCTAAGAATGTCAATTCTTACACAGGAACATACAGAGGAGGGTAGACGAGTCACTGGAATTGATGTAAAAGTAGAGGATGAGGACAGAGGAGAATGAGAAGTGAAAAGGAAAGTGACGGGGAAGTTTGCAGTAAAGGGGAAGATTAAAATAAACTTAGGATTTTCTTTTTAAAATAAACGCCTTTCCTGGATCAGTTAAAGACATAGCTTCAAGTATCCTATTATTGGATAAGCCAGCAAAAGACATAAGAACTCCAATCTATTTTCCTTTGTAATAGGAACAATTTTTACTTTCAATGTCAAAATCTTATCTAAAGGAGAAAACATGATGTTGGGTAATTATGTATTAAAATGACTAAAAAACCACTCAAATTTTTCCAACATAAATGAATATTAATGGCTCAAAGATTTTTCAAAAACAAAATATGAAAACATCAAATGAAAGCAATCTTTCTCTTTCTCAACTCTCTCCCTACATGAAGGGAAAGTATACTTTTCACATGGGAGCAGTCTATTATCATTTTCTTACATGACGAAATGAATTTGCTAACATAATTCTTTAGCGCTGTTCTGCAAATTGTCTTTCTGACTTTTTCAACTTTTTAAAATACTATAATATTGATATTCAGGCTATGAGCAGTGACAAAAGCAATATCATATCTCCTTCACAGTATTAATACAATTCTCTTTTTAAGTTTACTTTAATAAAATAGCTTTTAAAGTAGTTTACACTGAAACATTGTTAATCCAGTTTTTCTTGCTAGTTTAGAAAATCCTATGAATTATTTATAAAGTTTTCACAATAGTGAGGTCCTATAATGAATTTACATGATGAAACGTTCAGACGCACTGGAAAAAGTTTCCTATCATGGATATGACAAATGCAGCACACAGAACTTGCCTCAGTCTTCAAACTGAAACTGTAATTTCCTCTCTGCAGAAAACCATAAAGTATCACCACATGACATAATGGAAAGGGACTGGACTTCGATTTTGCATAAACCAGGTTCAAAATATGCCCATCTTTCTTACATAACAGGTGTACTTAGGAGTGAACTCAATCAAGACTATGTAATCAAAACACCATGATAAAGAAAATATGTATATATATTTGCACACATACACACACATATATATAATTGCCTCACTGCATCATTTTGCTGTACACCAGAAACTAACACAACATTGTAAATCAACTTCAATAAAATGTTAAAATAATAAAAAAATATATTCATCTTTATGTTCATAGCAGCACTATTTACAATAGCCAAACCATGAAAACAACCTAAATGTCCATCAATAGATAAACAGATAAAAATGATATGATACACAGACACACACACAC
This sequence comes from Cephalophus harveyi, assembly GCA_006410635.1. NCBI lineage: Eukaryota > Metazoa > Chordata > Mammalia > Artiodactyla > Bovidae > Cephalophus > Cephalophus harveyi. The sequence continues at coordinate 125,392 of SJYT01041127.1, forward strand.
ACACTGGAATACTACTCAGCCATACAAAAGAATGAAGTCATGCTTTTTGAAGCAACATGGAAGGACCTAGAGATTATCATACTAAGTGAAGTAAGAAAGAGAAGGACAAATAACATATGATAGTACTTACATGTGGAATCTAAAATGTGACACAAATCAACTTACGTATGAAACAGAAACAGACTCACGGACTCAGTGAACAAATTTGCGGTGGACAAAAGAAAGGGGTTGGGGGAAGGACGGACTGAGAGTTTGGGATTAGCAGATGCAAACCGTTATATATAGAAAGGATAGAAAAACAAGGTCCTGCTGTATAGCACAGGGAACTATATCCAATATTCTCTAATAAACCATAATGGAAAAAATATGAAAAAGAACATATATATGAAACTGAATAACTTTGCTGCATACCAGAAATTAACACAACATTGTAAATCAACTATACTTCAATAAATTTTTAGAAAGTTTAAAAACAAAATAAATAAAACAACAAAAGAAAAGAGTAAATAATCATAAGCAACTATCCATCCTCCACTGATTTCTCATATTCTCTCACTGGGCTCTTTCCCTGTATTTGGATTTCTTCATCACTTTTAGTTACATTTCACAAAAGCAGTGCTGTTCCAAGAACATGCTTTAAAATAACATCTGTGTAGTGAAGAATAGAGAAGTCTAGGGGTTCCCTGGTGGCTCAAATGGTAAAGAATCCACCTGCAGTGCAGGAGAGGCAGGTTCAACCCCTGGGTTAGGAAGGTTCCCTGGAGAAGGGCATGGCAATCCACTCTAGTATTCTTGCCTGGAGAATCCCAGGGACAGAGGAGCCTGGTGGGCTACAGTGCATAGGGTAGCAAAGAGTCAGAAATGACTGAAGCAACTGTGCAGGCACGCATGCAAAGAGAAGTCTAGTCTTTTGAGCCCCCAACCCCCTCCCTCCTGGGAGATTCCAAGGGTTTAAAGATCCCCTGGAATTTTCCAGGTGATTGAAGCATCTTTGATATTCATGGTGTACCTCTGGACCACACTTGATAGCTTATACTAGCCAGATGACTCAGTGCGGGCAAGGTCACATCAATAGTCTTAGGATTGGGATGCCCAAGCCAGGAAGACAACCATGGTTAGACGGTTGGAACTCTGAGCCAGGTGACATCAGCCTGACCCCCAGCAGGGAGGGGGCCAGAGATCCAGCTCTACCACACGAGCCGTGATTCCAAATCCCTGGACCCCAAAGTGAGGGGAGCTCCCTGTGTTGCCAATACTCTGCGTTTACTGCCATCGCACCAATGCCAGAGAGTAACGTGCACCTGAGCACACAGCACCTTCACGCTTGGAACTCCCAGGTCCAAGTCTGCCCTTTGCATCTCTTCCTTTGGTGGGCTCTAACTTGTATCCTTTTGTTATTAAAAACAACAACAACTGTAATCTTAGGTATGGCACATTCCTGAGTTTTGTGCACTGTTCTAATGAATTATCAAAGCTGAGGGAGTCCCTGGGGACCCCCAGATTTGTGGCCAGATAGAAGTGAAAGTGGCCCTAGGGACCCCAAGTTTGCAGGTGGAGTCAGAAGTGAAGGCAGTCCTGTGTGAACTGTTCCTCCACCTCATGCAAAGAGTTGACTCATTAGAAAAGACCCTGATGCTGGGAGGGATTGGGGGCAGGAGGAGAAGGGGACGATTGAGGATGAGATGGCTGGATGGCATCACGGACTTGATGGACGTAAGTCTGAGTGAACTCCGGGAGATGGTGATGAGCAGGGAGGCCTGGCGTGCTGCGATTCATGGGGTCGCAAAGAGTCGGACACGGCTGAGCGACTGAACTGAACTGAAACTCTTCACAGATACTGTCAGAGCCTTGGTTGCTCCTCAGTAGCTCAGTCATGTCTGAGTCTTGCAGCCGCCTGGACTGCAGCACGCCAGGTTTCCCTTAATCTCCTGAACCTCTGGTTTCGCCTGCCTGCTGGTGACGCCAAACCGTGACTCCATTTAGTTACCTGTTCTCCCAGTTTGTACTCCTCTAGGCCGAGATGCCAGAAGTGAGAGAGCCTTCCTAGGGGAAGGGCTTTATCCTGGTAGCCCAAGGCCCATTTATCAGCTGTCATTTCCTTCTCAGCTACTGTCCCAGAGGAAGCAAGCATTGGAGCCTGCTTTACATATTATCCTCTGGCAATGGGATTCTCAGCAGCTTTGGTGAGAACATTCTCTGCCTCACTGGTACTGCCTTCGCCTCAGCTCCAGGGGTGTTGTATTACTTTGCCCCTCAAGGTAGCCTTTGTGGGTAGAGTCCTCACTCGGCCCAAGGTGAAAAACACCATCCGGCCCAGCTCCCTTATTTAATCTTATTGAGTGAAACTTTTCTCTCAACTGGTCTGTTTCTACTCATATAAGCTCATGCTGGAAGAATCCATTTTACAATCTCTTGGCATATCTAGCATACTGTGTTTTATTTCTAAGCCTGTCATCCTGGGGTGGGCTGGGGCGCAGGCTTGTATCAGTGTAACTCATGTGTATGTGTGTGTGTGCTCAGTCCTGTCTGACTCTCTGTGTCCCAGTGGACTGTAGCAGTATATTCTCACCCTGCTTATTTAACTTCTATGCAGAGTACATCATGAGAAACGCTGGACTGGAAGAAACACTAGCTGGAATCAAGATTGCCTGGAGAAATATCAAGAACCTCAGATATGCAGATGACACCACCCTTATGGCAGAAAGTGAAGAGGAACTAAAAAGCTTCTTGATGAAAGTAAAAGAGGAAAGTGAAAATGTTGGCTCAACATTCAGAAAACAAAGATCATGGCATCTGGTCCCATCACTTCATGGGAAATAAATGGGGAAACAGTGGAAACAGTGTCAGACTTTATTTTGGGGGGCTCCAAAATCACTGCAGATGGTGACTACAGCCATGAAATTAAAAGACGCTTACTCCTTGGAAGAAAAGTTATGACCAACCTAGATAGCATATTCAAAAGCAGAGACATTACTTTGCCAAGTAAGGTCCGTCTAGTCAAGGCTATGGTTTTTCCAGTAGTCATGTATGGATGTGAGAGTTGGACTGTCAAGAAGGCTGAGTGCCGAATAATTGATGCTTTTGAACTGCGGTGTTGGAGAAGACTCTTGAGAGTCCCTTGGACTGCAAGGAGATCCAACTAGTCCATCCTAAAGGAGATCAGTCCTGAATGTTCATTGGAAGTACTGATGCTGAAGCTGAAGCTCCAATACTTTGGCCACCTGATGTGAAGAACTGATTCATTTGAAAAGACCCTGATGCTGGAAAAGATTGAAGGCAGGAGGAGAAGAGGGTGACAGAGGATGAGATGGTTGGATGGCATCACCAACTCAATGGACATGAGTTTGAACAAGCTCTGGGGGTTGGTGATGGACAAGGAAGCCTGATGTGCTGCAGTCCATGGGGTCACAAAGAATCAGACACAACTGAGCAACTGAATTGAACTGATAGTTCAAAACAGAATTATTAGCTGTTAATTTTAAAAGAGCAATTACTTGCAGTTTACCCATTTGATTACTAATCAAAGAAAGGATAGAGTCACTAAAATGTTCAAGGTATAAAGTAATGAGGGTTGATAGAAAAATAGAATATTTTGAGCAGAGTTGTGGGTTTTGAGTGCATTAGCCTTCTATTACAATTATAAAATAATAAATTGCTATAAACTTTATTAGTGGTTTGAAACAATACAGAATTATCATTACAGTTCTGGAAATGAGAATTTCAACATTGTCTCACTGGCTAAATCAACATGTCAGCATACTGCCTTCCTTTCAATGGACTCCAGCAGAAAATCCATTTCCATGGTCTTCGGTTATAGGCAGAATTCAGTTTGTTGTTATTCAGTTGCAAAACCATGTCCAACTCTTTGTGATGCCATGAACTGCAGTGCACCAGGCTTCCCTGTCATTCATTATCTCCCTGAGTTTGCTCAAATTCATGTCCATGATGCTATTTAACCATCTCATCCTCTGCCTCCCTCTTCTTTTGCCTTCCATCTTTCCCAGCAACGGGTTCTTTTCTAATGCTCTTTGCATCAGGTGACCAAAGTATTGGAGCTTCAGCAGAATTCAGTTAGTTCCATGCAATTGTTTTGAGGTCTCCATTCCCTTGCTCATTGTAATCTGGAGGCTGCACTTAGCAATTAGAGACATCTTTCTCATCCTTGCTCAAAGCTCCCTTCTTTTAAGAACTAGCAAATGGGTATGAAATCCTTCACATGCTGCCATCAATCTTGTCTTCTTCCATTGTCATATCCCTCTGACTCATTCTTGTTGCTTTCTGCTGCACTTTTAAGGACCCATGTGACTACTACACCAAACCCACCTGGATAATCTAGAGTATTTCTCATGTTTTGTTGTTGTTGTTGTTGATGATCTTGTTTATTTGTTAAGTCATATTTCACTCATTTGCAATCTCATGGACTGAAGCACACCAGTCTCCTCTGTCTATGAGATTTCCCAGGCAAGAATACTTGAGTGGGTTGTCATTACTTTCTCCCAACTCAGGGATGGAACATGTGTCTCCTGCATTGGCAAGCAGATTATTTACTCCTGAGCCACCAGGGAAGCCATCTCCATATTTTAAGGTCAACTAATCAGCAGCATTAATTCTATATGCAACTATAATTCCCTTCTGTCATGTAATATTAACATATTCACAGGTTTAACATCAGGAATTAGAACATGGACATCTTTGGGGAGCCATTATTCTGCCTACCCTCTAAGCTTCCCAATGAGATATCAGGGCCTTATTTCACCTTACACAGAGACTGTATTTGATTAGGAAAATTAAGCCAGTGAAAACAAGGTAGGACAAACTCATGCTGGGAAATAGACTTAAACTTAGTAGTCTTTGAAATTTAATGGTGCATAACTTCATGGAAGACTTCTGCTGTCTTATTTAAATTTATTACCTCCTTAACTTATTTATTGAAGGATCTGGCTTGATGGTGTGCAAAGTAGGAAACAATCTCATTCTTTCCACTCCAGCTTTTAGATGAGTTTTGTTGGAACTCTTCCTCCATGTCTAGATGATAAATCAAAATGAACCACAGACTTTAAAATCATATTCAAGCATTAGTAATTTTATTGTAGGCATTAAAATGACTATTCCAAGCAAATTTCAAATTTTCAGTATAATTCTTGTCATGATTCCTTTATTATTTTTAGGATGCAGACACAATTCTCACCTACTGTGACAAAATTTAAGGTTCAGTGTTCAGTCACTAATAATTTGTATTATTTTATAATTAAAGCTCGGAGAAGGCAATGGCACCCCACTCCAGTACTCTTGCCTGGAAAATCCCATGGACGGAGGAGCCTGGTGGGCTGCAGTCCATGGGGTCGCTGAGTCGGACACGACTGAGCGACTTCACTTTCACTTCTCACTTTCATGCATTGGAGAAGGAAATGGCAACCCACTCCAGTGTTCTTGCCTGGAGAATCCCAGGGACAGGGGAGCCTGGTGGGCTACCGTCTATGGGGTCACACAGAGTCGGACACGACTGAAGTGACTTAGCAGCAGCAGCAGCATAATTAAAGCTAAAACATAGAACTTGTGTAAGATAGCTCAGATATGTATAGCAAGGTAAATGCTGTAAGCCTATTTAGTGTAATGATTATAAGAGCCTTGGGGTCCCATAATCTGAGTTGTAGTCCTGGAACTTTCTTCCTAGCTCTGTGTCCTGGGGTAACTCTAAATATTTCTATGTCTCAATTTCCTCAATTGATATAGTCCAAACCATTATTGAGTATTATTGAAGTAGTACAAAACAAAACACAGAAGAGTACCTCAATAACATATGCCCTAATTGCCTGTGAGATTTTGGTTTGTATGTTTTAATTCATTCACTAACATTTTTAATATGCTCAAGAAGAAGTATAGAGACTTGGTATTAAGTTATACACTAAGGACTAATGCCAGCCTGGATATATAAATATAGTGGAAGTTCAATTTTTTACATCAGTATGTGTAAAAATTAGGAAATAGGCACATACAGAAGAGAAATTTTTGAATAAAAATAAAATTGCCCTGGTAAACAGTATATGTTAAATAATTTGGGATCTGTAATATTTAAAATTGCATGTAGCATGATTATACTAATCATGCTACTTTTTAATTTAACTCGAAGTAATTAAACACATACTAAGGTGAGCAACTTCACTTTCACTTTTCACTTTCATGCATTGGAGAAGGCAATGGCAACCCACTCCAGTGTTCTTGCCTGGAGAATCCCAGGGGCGGCAGAGCCTGGTGGGCTGCTGTCTATGGGGTCTCACAGAGTTAGACACGACTGAAGCGACTTAGCAGCAGCAGCAGCAGCAAGGTACATAATGAAATAAATATTATTGGAACTTAATAGACAACTTGGAGAAGGAAATGGCAACCCACTCCAGTATTCTTGCCTGGAGAATCCCAGGGATGGAGGAGCCTAGTGGGCTGCTGTCTATGGGGTTGCACAGAGTCGGACATGACTGAAGCAACTTAGCAGCAATAGACAACTATTTCCTACTATTTCCATTAAGTTACTTTAAAGAAAGCTTGTCATAAAAGAATTATACTAAAATCAATGAACTCAGAGAAAGCAAGAATAATGTAAAATAGTCAATACTTATTTAATGGACCAGGTTATTGCTTTTATCTCTCCTTGCTATTCTTTGGAACTCTGCATTCAAATGGGTATATATTTCCTTTTCTCCTTTGCTTTTCTCTTCTCTTCTTTTCACAGCTATTTATAAGGCCTCCTCAGATAGCCATTTGCTTATTTGCATTTCTTTTTCTTGGGGATGGTTGTGATCCCTGTCTTCTGTGCAACGTCACAAACCTCCATCCATAGTTCATCAGGCACTCTGTCTATCAGATCTAGTCCCTTAAATCTATTTCTCACTTCCACTGTATAATCATAAAGGAATTGACTTAGGTCATACCTGAATGATCTAGTGGTTTTGCCTACTTTCTTCAATTTAAGTCTGAATTAGGCAATAAGGAGTTCATGATTTGAGCCACAGTCAGCTCCCAGTCTTGTTTTATTGACTGTATAGAGTGTCTCCATCTTTGGCTGCAAAGAATATAATCAATCTGATTTCAGTGTTGGCCATCTGGTGATGTCCATGTGTAGAGTCTTCTCTTGTGTTGCTGGAAGTGGGTGTTTGCTATGACCAGTGTGTGTGCTATGACCAGTGCATTCTCTTGGCAAAACTCTATTAGCCTTTGCCCTGCTTCATTCTGTACTCCAAGGCCAAATTTGCCTGTTACTCCAGGCGTTTCTTGATTTCCCACTTTTGCCTTCCAGTCCCCTATAATGAAAAGGACATCTTTTGGGGGGTGTTAGTTTTAAAAGGTCTTGTAGGTCTTCATAGAGATAAGAAAGCCTTCCTCAGTGATCAGTGCAAAGAAGTAGAGGAAAACAATAGAATGGGAAAGACTAGAGATCTCTTCTAGAAAATTAGAGATACCAAGGGAACATTTCATGCAAGGATGGGCTCAATAAAGGACAGGAAATGGTATGGACCTAACAGAAGCAGAAGATATTAAGAAGAGGCTACAAGAATACGCAGAAGAACTGTACACAAAAGATCTTCATGACCCAGATAATCATGATGCTGTGATCACTCACCTAGAGCCAGAAATCCTAGAATGTGAAATCAAGTGGGCCTTACGAAGCATCACTGTGAACAAAGCTAGTGGAGGCGATGGAATTCCAGTTGAGCTAGTTCAAATGCCGAAAGATGATGCTGTGAAAGTGCTGCACTCAGTATGCCAGCAAATTTGGAAAACTCAGCAGTGGCCACAGGACTGGAAAAGGTCAGTTTTCATTCCAATCCCAAAGAAAGACAATGCCAAAGAATGTTCAAACTACAGCACAATTGCACTTATCTCACACGCTAGTAAAGTAATGCTCAAAATTCTCCAAGCCAGGCCTCAGAAATATGTGAACCGTGAACTTCCAGATGTTCAAGCTGGTTTTAGAAAAGGCAGAGGAACCAGAGATCAAATTGCCCACATCTGCTTGATCATCAAAAAAGCAATAAAGTTCCAGAAAAACATCTGTTTCTGTTTTATTGACTATGCCAAAGCCTTTACCTGTGTGGATCACAATTAACTGTGTAAAATTCTGAAAGAGATGGGAATACCAGACCACCTGACCTGCCTCTTGAGAAATCTGTATGCAGGTCAGGAAGCAACAGTTAGAAGTAGACATGGAACAACTGTCTGGTTCCAAATAGGAAAAGAAGTACGTCAAGGCTATATATTGTCACCCTGCTTATTTAACTTATACGCAGAGTACATCATGAGAAACGCTGGGCTGCATGAAGTACAAGCTGGAATAAAGATTGTCAGGAGAAATATCAGTAACCTCAGATATGCAGATGACATCATCCTTATGCCAGAAAGTGAAGAGGAACTAAAATCCTCTTGATGAAAGTGAAAGATGAGAGTGAAAAAGTTGGCTTAAAGCTCAACATTCAGAAAACTAACGCATCCAGTCCCATCACTTCATGGCAAATAGATGGGGAAACAGTGGAAAGAGTGGCTGACTTTATTTTTGGGGGGTCCAAAATCACTGCAGATGGTGATCGCACCCATGAAATTAAAAGAAGCTTCCTCATTGTAAGGAAAGTTATGATCAACCTAGACAGTATATTAAAAAAGCAGAGACGTTACTTTGCCAGCAAAGGTCCATCCAGTCAAGGATATGGTTTTTCCAGTAGTCATGTATGGATATGAGAGTTGGACTATAAAAAAAGTTTAGCGCCAAAGAATTGATGCTTTTGAACTGTGATGTTGGAGAAGACTCTTGAGAGTCCCTTGGACTGCAAGGAGATCCAATCAGTCAATTCTGAAGGAAATCAGTCCTGAGTGTTCATTGGAAGGACTGATGTTGAAGCTGAAATTCCAATACTTTGGCCACCTGATGCGAAATACTGACTCACTTGAAAAGACCCTGATGCTGGGAAAGATTGAAGGCGGGAGGAGAAGGTGACAACAGGATAAGATGGTTGTATAGCATTACCGACTCAATGGACATGAGTTGAGTATACTCCATGAGTTGATGATGGACTGGGAGGCTGCAGTTATTAGGTCGCAAAAAGTCGGACACAACTGAGCGACTGAACTGAATTTATTGCTGTTAGTATGAAACATTTCTGAAAACGTCTTTTAACGTTGAAACTATGAAACATCTAAATCTATACAATATACATATTGTATAAACTGTTTACTTCTTTAAACATTAAGTTTTTTTGTTTGTTTTTAGTGAGTTTGATTCTAAGAAATAATAATATTACAAGTCCACAGAGCAGGGAACCTGGGACAGGACAGTAAGTAAGTATAAGCTAAGCATTTTAATTTAATTTTGAAAGTAGAGTGGTATAAAAACCTAGACTCTGATAAATCACAAATAAATGAGAGAATTGGTATGAACTTAAGCAGACCTTTCTTAAATCCTCTTTTACTTTAAGAGTTTCATTTCTTAAATCAGTAAATCTAGAGAAATAAAAAGTCTTTACTTAGATAAAATGATAGGCTATCAAAAGAGGAACTCCCCAGGTCATTAGGTGCCCAATACGCTACTGGAGATCAGTGGAGCAATAAGTCCAGAAAGAATGAAGGGATGGAGCCAAAGCGAAAACAATACCCAGTTGTGCATGTGACTGGTGATAGAAGCAAGATCCGATGCTGTAAAGAGCAATATTGCATAGGAACCTGGAATGTCAGGTCCATGAATCAAGGCAAATTGGAAGTGGTCAAACAAGAGATGACAAGGGTGAACGTCGACATTCTAGGAATCAGCGAACTAAAATGGACTGGAATGGGTGAATTTAACTCAGATGACCATTATATCTACTACTGCGGGCAGGAATCCCTCAGAAGAAATGGAGTAGCCATCATGGTCAACAAAAGAGTCCGAAATGCAGTACTTGGATGCAATCTCAAAAA
>SJYT01041127.1:137073-281406 GCA_006410635.1 Cephalophus harveyi
TGGAGAAGACTCTTGAGAGTCCCTTGGACTGCAAGGAGATCCAACCAGTCCATTCTGAAGGAGATCAACCCTGGGATTTCTTTGGAAGGAATGATGCTAAAGCTGAAACTCCAGTACTTTGGCCACCTCATGCAAAGAGTTGACTCATTGGAAAAGACTCTGATGCTGGGAGGGATTGGGGGCAGGAGAAGAAGGGGACGACCGAGGATGAGATGGCTGGATGGCATCACTGACTCAATGGATGTGAGTCTGAGTGAACTCCGAGAGATGGTGATGAACAGGGAGGCCTGGCATGCTGCGATTCATGGGGTCGCAAAGAGTCGGACACGACTGAGCGACTGAACTGAACTGAACTGAACTGAAGTTTTCTTAACAGCTTTTATAAACACTAATTATGGGCTTTTAAAAACACTAGTTGTGTTAAAATTACACAAATATCTGTGGGCACCCAGTGCTTCATGTTTGTATTAAGACCCACCCTTATAAGTAAACAAAGAATATTCAGATATATTTGTAGTTTCAGTGGTGATAATTAAATAACCTGTAAAAATTATTGAGTCCTTTATTATATACATATATATGCAGATATTGTGAACATCACAAGCAGTTCACAAATGTCATTTTAATTTCTTCTACCAAGTCTTAGAAAGATAATATAGCTTGCCTGTTATAAAGATCAAGGTAGGATTCAAACTCACTTCCTTCTGATACCATTGGAGAAGGGAATAGCAATGCATTCCAGTGTCCTTGCCTGGAAAATTCCATGGACAGAGGAGCCTGGTGGGCTAAAATACATGGGGTCTCAAAGAGTCAGACAGGACTAAGCAACTAACAGCCACAGACTTCTGATACCATAGTTTGTGTTCTTTAGCTAGTAGTTTAGAAAAGATACTCATCCTAATTTATCTTCTCTGATGAGGTCACAAAAAACTTACTATGTTGATGTTTAATATTTTAGTGGATAATACAATATAGTAACATCTCTGTAAAATATGTATGGATTAAAAAAAGGTGGCTCAAATGGTAAAGGGTCTGCCTGCAATGCGGGAGGCTGGCCTGGGTTCCATCCCTAGGTTGGGAAGATCCCTGGAGGAGGGCATGGCAACCCACTTCAGTATTCATGCCTGGAGAATCCCCATGGACAGAGGAACCTGGTGGGCTATAATCCATGGAGTCGCAAAGAGTCAGACACGACTGAGTAACTAAGCATAGCACAAAATACATATGGATTAGAAAGACAGATATAGATAAGAATGGCTCATGTTGTGTGGCATCTTAAAAAAGAGGAGAAAGAGAACACTGAGATGGAATAACCAAAAAAAATAACAAATGTTTAATAAGTTCCTAATATGAGACAAATGCAGGCGTCCATAGTAGCTCAGAGAGCAAAGAATCCACCTGCAATGCAGGAGACCTAGTTCAATCCCTAGATTGGGAAGATCCCCTGGAGGACGGCATGGCAACCCACTCCAGTATTCTCGCCTGGAGAATCCCCATGGATGAAGGAGCCTGGCGGGATACAGTCCATGGGCTCTCAGAGTCAGACACCACGACTGAGCGACTAAGCACAGCACAGCATGAAGCAAGCATAACCTAGTAGTTTAATGTAAGTCATTGACACATTCCTAAAATAACTTGAAGAATAACCTCATGGTTTCAACGTTTGGTTCCACATTACCAATAAGCAAACTGATCTCAACTCAAAAATCGGGGGCAAAAGTGCTGTCACACAAATCCTAGCTTGTTACGAATCAAAGATGAAATTCAACCCCAAGTTTTTCTGATCCAAAAAAATCTATCATAAAAAAGCTTACAAATAAGTCATATTATTCTATATTCATATGTAAGAACATACAGATCCAATAGGGTTCAATTTTACTAATTATGCCAAAGACTGGGTTATTTCTAAGCTTATGGGTTGTTGCATTTTCCTTTTTAAACTCAAACTGCTATTCTCTGAATAGACTTCTGCTTTCTTGTTTTCAAGAGGAATAGAGGTGGTATTTTAAATTTTTCTTTGTTGTCTAAATTGGAGTTTCAACTGAATTTTGAGCCTCGCACAAGCCGGGACCAGGGATGGGCAATTTACTTCCTGGGTATGAACATTAAAAATCTCCTTGGAGTAGAGCATCTCAGCTGATAGGCTGTCTAATTATATGCACCCTATATTATGTTGGCTATCCATGTGTTCAGTGGAAAATAAAAATAAATATTTTGTTTAGGGGAGTTAAATTGCTTTAAGAGTTGGAGATTAAACTCTCTAGGTGATCTTTATTATTTTCCCAGGAAAAAATAATTGGCTGTATCCCAATAAATTCACCTCATTAGTTTTAATTTTAAAAATCATTTTGAAGTTCACAATGCCGTTACTTGGAATGAGAATTCTAACTCTAAATTATGCACTTATAAATACTTATTTCTGATCTGATAATCTTAGGGCATACAATAATGTTTGGATCTCTTTTGATAGATGAAATTAATTCATGATGTTACAATATTGCTTAAGGAAAATCTATGAAAGAAAAACCTTTAGGATCAGTTCTAGAGAGATTACTATAACATTGAATGTAAAGGAGATTGAGCATGTGAAAAATAGTAGCCAGAATGATAAAGGATGAAAAAGGAAAGTACTGTCTCAAGTGATGGAAGAGTCCAGAAATCTTCATGAAAAGAAAATAAATAAATAACAGTGAGATAAATAATAAAGGGCATTGAAAAATATATTTTGGATATAGAAAAATAAAGGCTGCATTTGAATAAATGAGGATGATCTTGATGAAGTGATGAAAGCAAATCCAGATTTGAGTGAATTGAGGAGACAATTCTCTACAAAAGGGATTGAGAACAAGGAAGTGTCAAAAATAGTAAAATAGAAAAGATATGAATTAGCCATTCTATACATTAACTGGGGGGCTTTCCCCGGTGGCTCAGCAGTAAAAAATCTCCCTGCAATGCGGGAGCCACAGGAGACGCAGTTTCAGTCTCTGGGTGGAGAATCCACTGGAGGAGGGCATGACAACCCACTCAGTATTCTTGTCTGGAGAATCCCAGTGGAGGACAAAGGAGCCTGCAGGGGCTACAGTCTATAGGGTTGTAAACAGTCATACATGACTGAAGCGATTTAGTACTAATGCAAAATAACTGGGATTAACATTTCTGTTCTTCGATTAATGGATTACATGCATTATTTTTATTAACAAATAGGATTACTCTATAACAAAAATATGATTCATTTTTTACTTTCTTGCAAAATTTATCTATTCCAATAAAAGTGTAGCATATACAAATAAGAAAGATGCAGTTTTCCAAAAGAATTAGACTGTTTCCAACAAATTGTATCTGCTAATAGAATTCACTGATGCAAAATGCTCTTGAGTCAAATATTATGTCTGAGTTTTGAAAAAAAAAAAAAAAACACTATGCAACTTTATGACCAATTATGCTGCTTTGGAAGGAATGATGCTGAAGCTGAAACTCCAGTACTTCAGCCACCTCATGAGAAGAGTTGACTCATTGGAAAAGACTCTGATGCTGGGAGGGATTTGGGGGCAGGAGAAGGGGATGAGCGAGGATGAGATGGCTGGATGGCATCACGGACTCGATGGACGTGAGTCTGAGTGAACTCCGGGAGATGGTGATGGACAGGGAGGCCTGGCGTGCTGCGATTCATGGGGTCACAAAGAGTCGGACACGACTGAGTGACTGAACTGAACTGAACTGATGCTGCTTGTAGCTATCTAGATAAACTAAAGGTAATTAAATCTTCATGTTTCAGGATCTAAACTGAGAGCCAGCATGCCTCTACTGCAATTGAATTCATTATTTAAATGCTTTATTAATCAAATATCACATAAAATTATCAAAAAAAACAAACATAGGCAGTCCTTGTGATGAAAATGCCTATCAAAACATTTCTGGTACATTTTCAATATGTTATCTGTAAAGACAAACCATCTGTATATTAAATTTCTATTTAGGTTGATTTTTACCGTCCAAACAAGAAAAATAAATATTCCATAAACCTATCAATAGTGTAGGAAACCAAATTATATATTTTGCCTCAAACTGTCTACTGAGATTAACAGAAATTGCAGTATTGTTTCAGAAAACCAACTACTAAACTTGATAAGAGGAGTTGAAGATGTGTGAGCAGTGGCTAAATCTATTTTCTTTTTCAAATAGGATTTAATTACTCGGTTCACACTTTTTCAACAGCACATACTAACTTGTCAGAAATTCACAACTGCCCTTTCTCAGCAAAAGCTATCAGAGATAAAAATAATTCAGTAAAAAAAAACATGTATAAATGCATGTAAACACTCCTACAAATATTGAAAATAGAAGAGGGTTTAGAAGTAAATTATTTATATAATTTTAGTAGTAAATTATTTAATATGTTAGATAATACAGAATTATTTTAGATACATTTTAAGTTAGTAGATCATCTATTAACTAATAGATTATTTTAAAAACCACTATATTATAAAAATCTATTATTAGGTCTTTTATTTGGTTGAAAAATCCTACCAAAACTATATGCATCTGAAGTGCAGCCTGACTGCACTTCATCATAGTCTACCATCTGTAAATGATGCACAGTTAAAATACAGTACATTTTTTATATTATCATATGTGAAATAGATCGCCAGTCCAGGTTTGATGCATGAGACAGGGTGCTCAGGGCTGGTACACTGGGATGCCACTGAAGGATGGGATGGGGAGGGAGGTGGGAAGGGGTTTCAGGATGGGGAACACATGTATACCCATGGAAGACTCATGTCAGTGTATGGCAAATCCAATACAATATTGTAAGGTAATTAGCCTCCAATTTAAATAAACTAATTAATTTTAAAAAATAAGTAAAAGTGGTTTGCAAACAAACAAAAAATACAGTACATTTTTATCCTATTGGGTATTTTCTAAAATTATTTAATCCACATAAATAATAAAAATTTATCACTCTGTACAGTATAAACTATAAAAAATTTCACATGGTAAAAGTGATCCTTTGTTTATCTTTAATACATTATATATACATATACTTGTATGTGTGTTTGTGCTCAATCACTCAGTTATGTCTGACTCTTTGCAGCCCCAAGAACTATAGTCTGCCAGTCTTCTCTGCCTATGGAACTTTCTGGGCAAGAATATTAGAGTGGGGTGTCATTTCTTTCTCCAGGGAATCTTCATGACCCAAGGATCAAACCTGCATCTCTAGTGTCTTCTACATTGGCAGGTGGATTCTTTACCACTAGCATCACCTGGGAATCCCATATACTTACATATAAATATATCCATTGTATTTAATCTTTACATGCACTAACAATTTTTCTCAATCTTATGAATTAGATGCTGTAATTATCTCCATTTTGGATCTCAGGATGAGAAAGATACATACATATCTTGAATCTTTTCCATCCTGCCATCTAAAAGTAAATCGCTTTGCGTGTCTATTTCTTTGACAAAAAGAATATGAATATATATTTTTTGTTCCTGTTCAACTAACCATGTTGAAGTCAAGTGTACAAGTTATATACTGAAAAAAGCATACCCTGATATTAAATAAACAAGATAAAAATCTTCATTTAAAAATATGCTTTATTTTAAACTTGATTTGGTAGATTTGCATGTCTTTATATAACTATTTAAATTATGTCCATTTTCTTCTTATATATATACATATTTAAAACTAAATCGTCTTAATTGAGAGAAACAAATAGAAACCCATGATGTTGCTTTTCTCCACATGATAAGAATTCCACACATGCTACTACTAATGATCTTAATGTAAAGAACTATACTGATGATTACCACAGAGATGATAGCTAGTGTGTATTGAATACCTACTCTGTGACAGAAACTGTGTTGGCTCTTTACATGCATTTTCATTTAACTTTTCTAAAATCTATGAGACAAGACTATAATTTTTTCCACTTTACAGAGAGAGAAGC
Organism: Cephalophus harveyi; assembly: GCA_006410635.1. Classification (NCBI taxonomy): domain Eukaryota; kingdom Metazoa; phylum Chordata; class Mammalia; order Artiodactyla; family Bovidae; genus Cephalophus; species Cephalophus harveyi. The sequence continues at coordinate 143,025 of SJYT01041127.1, forward strand.
AAGTTTAGGGAGGCTTAGTTATTTTCCAACTTGATATATATATGCTGCTGCTGCTAAATCACTTCAGTCATGTCTGACTCTGTGCAACCCCATAGACGTCAGCCCACCAGGCTCGTCTGTCCCTGGGATTCTCCAGGCAAGAATATTGGAGTGGGTTGCCATTGCCTTCTCCAGATATATATATATATAAAGTTCAAAACTTTGATTTGCACTTTGATCTGTGCTTTAGTAACATGAATATGCTTAATTACTCTCATATCAGGATATAAGAGCATTTTTAATTTAAATTCATTTTAATTCATTCTCCACTTAAAAACTCTTAGCACAACAAAATCCAGTAGCTCCAGCAGAAATGTTAGCTGTCAGAGCCAACTTCACTTTTGTATTAGAATGTCCAGTGAGGAGGTCTTTGGTGCGATGTGTGTGTATATGTGTTTTCTAGCTGGAGGTACACAGAATGGGCCCTGATACATTTCCTTTTTAACCACAAAGAGGATTTTTCATTTTCTTTAGCATTATGTAAATCATCATCTTTTTATATGTGTTTCTTGATGTATAAAATTCTGAGAAGCAAATATTTAAGGAAAATGAAGTGTGATCCAAATGCTGGAATTTACAGTGGTTCCTCCTCTCTCTCTACATTAGATTTAAGTCTTAATATCACAGGAAAGCCAGACTGTGGTATCCTTTAGTCCAGCAAATGCAGGTGGCCCCAACAAAACTGTTGGACCGTAGTGAAGGCTGAGTGTTGAAGAACTGATGCTTTCAAAATGTTGTTCTGGAGAAGACTCTTAAGAGTCCCTTGGACTGCAAGAAGATCAAACAAGCCAATCCTAAAAGAAATCAACAGTGAATATTGATTGGAAGGAATGATGCTGAAGCTGAAGCTCCAATACTTTGGCCACCTGATGCAAAGAGCTGACTTATTGGAAAAGACCCTGATGTTGGGAAAGATTGAAGGCAAGAGGAGAAGGGGATGTCAGAGAATGAGACAGCTGAATGGCATCACTGACTTAATGGACATGAGTCTGAGCAAACTGTGGGAGATGGTAAAGAGATGTGTATAAGAGACAGGTTATATACTGAAAAAAGCATACCCTGATATTAAATAAACAAGATAAAAATCTTCATTTAAAAATATGCTTTATTTTAAACTTGATTTGGTAGATTTGCATGTCTTTATATAACTATTTAAATTATGTCCATTTTCTTCTTATATATATACATATTTAAAACTAAATCGTCTTAATTGAGAGAAACAAATAGAAACCCATGATGTTGCTTTTCTCCACATGATAAGAATTCCACACATGCTACTACTAATGATCTTAATGTAAAGAACTATACTGATGATTACCACAGAGATGATAGCTAGTGTGTATTGAATACCTACTCTGTGACAGAAACTGTGTTGGCTCTTTACATGCATTTTCATTTAACTTTTCTAAAATCTATGAGACAAGACTATAATTTTTTCCACTTTACAGAGAGAGAAGCAAGTTTAGGGAGGCTTAGTTATTTTCCAACTTGATATATATATGCTGCTGCTGCTAAATCACTTCAGTCATGTCTGACTCTGTGCAACCCCATAGACGTCAGCCCACCAGGCTCGTCTGTCCCTGGGATTCTCCAGGCAAGAATATTGGAGTGGGTTGCCATTGCCTTCTCCAGATATATATATATATAAAGTTCAAAACTTTGATTTGCACTTTGATCTGTGCTTTAGTAACATGAATATGCTTAATTACTCTCATATCAGGATATAAGAGCATTTTTAATTGAAATTCATTTTAATTCATTCTCCACTTAAAAACTCTTAGCACAACAAAATCCAGTAGCTCCAGCAGAAATGTTAGCTGTCAGAGCCAACTTCACTTTTGTATTAGAATGTCCAGTGAGGAGGTCTTTGGTGCGATGTGTGTGTATATGTGTTTTCTAGCTGGAGGTACACAGAATGGGCCCTGATACATTTCCTTTTTAACCACAAAGAGGATTTTTCATTTTCTTTAGCATTATGTAAATCATCATCTTTTTATATGTGTTTCTTGATGTATAAAATTCTGAGAAGCAAATATTTAAGGAAAATGAAGTGTGATCCAAATGCTGGAATTTACAGTGGTTCCTCCTCTCTCTCTACATTAGATTTAAGTCTTAATATCACAGGAAAGCCAGACTGTGGTATCCTTTAGTCCAGCAAATGCAGGTGGCCCCAACAAAACTGTTGGACCGTAGTGAAGGCTGAGTGTTGAAGAACTGATGCTTTCAAAATGTTGTTCTGGAGAAGACTCTTAAGAGTCCCTTGGACTGCAAGAAGATCAAACAAGCCAATCCTAAAAGAAATCAACAGTGAATATTGATTGGAAGGAATGATGCTGAAGCTGAAGCTCCAATACTTTGGCCACCTGATGCAAAGAGCTGACTTATTGGAAAAGACCCTGATGTTGGGAAAGATTGAAGGCAAGAGGAGAAGGGGATGTCAGAGAATGAGACAGCTGAATGGCATCACTGACTTAATGGACATGAGTCTGAGCAAACTGTGGGAGATGGTAAAGGATCACTTCATGGGAAATAGATGGGGAAATAATGGAAACAGTGTCAGACTTTATTTTGGGGGGCTCCAAAATCACTGCAGATGGTGACTGCAGCCATGAAATTAAAAGATGCTTACTCCTTTGAAGAAAAGTTATGACCAACCTAGAGAGCATATTCAAAAGCAGAGACATTACTTTGCCGAGTAAGGTCCATCTAGACAAGGCTATGGTTTTTCCAGTGGTCATGTATGGATGTGAGAGTTGGACTGTGAAGAAGGCTGAGCACCGAAGAATTGATGCTTTTGAACTGTGGTGTTGGAGAAGACTCTTGAGAGTCCCTTGGACTGCAAGGAGATCCAACCAGTCCATTCTGAAGGAGATCAGTCCTGGGATTTCTTCGGAAGGAATGATGCTAAAGCTGAAACTCCAATACTTTGGCCATCTCATGCGAAGAGTTGACTCATTGGAAAAGACTGTGATGCTGAGAGGGATTGGGGGCAGGAGGAGAAGAGGATGATGGAGGATGAGATGACTGGATGGCATCACTGACTCGATGAATGTGAATCTGAGTGAACTCTGGGAGTTGGTGATGGACAGGGGGGCCTGGCGTGCCGCGACTCATGGGGTTGCAAAGAGTCGGACACGACTGAGTGACTGAACTGAACTGAAAGGACAGAGAAGCTTGGCATGCTGCAGTCCATGGGGTTGTAAATAGTCCAACGCGACTGAGTGAGTGAACAACAACAACCAACAAAACTAAGCTATCAAGAGCCAATTTGAACTATGTATTACAAAGATTAAGATAATAAAAAATTTAAATATTATTATATGAGATGAGATGTGGCTAAAACTAAGAAGAAAATGATAGAAAGTATAGATGAGCACATTAAAGCTATGAAATTTATTAAGCATACTTGTACTGCTTGTTATTACCATGCAGGTCTATGATGTTCTTCATTGATTTTTTTTAATCCTTTTCTTGCTGTTCCCTGGATTGGATAATTTCTATTCATCTGTCTTCAAATTTACTGATTCTTTTTCTGTCATCACCAACTTACTGTGAGACTCATCCAGTAATTAAAAAAAAAATTTAAACACTGTATTTTTCAATTTTAGGATTTCAATTTGACTTTTTTCTCTATAGTTCAATTTTGCTAGTGAGACTTCCCATCTATTAACTTATTATGGTCATCTTTTTCTTCAAATTTTGAGATTTCATAATAGTTCTTTTAAAGTGCCATTCTGCTAATTCCAACATCTTAGTCACCTTCAAGTCTGTTCCTTTGAGGGATCTTTTCTTAATTATAGGCATTTTCTCTTCCAATACATGCCTGGTGACTTTCCATTTATTGAGGACATTTTCCCTGGTTCAATTTTGTCATTTAAGGATGCTTCATTATTTTTGTAGCAGGCAAACAAATTAATAGGTGATTACCAAGAATCAACATGTTGAGGCTTAATGTTAATATTGGAGAAGGCAATGGCACCCCACTCCAGTACTCTTGCCTGGAAAATCCCGTGGACGGAGGAGCCTGGTAGGCTGCAGTCCATGGGGTCGCAAGAGTCAGACATGACTGAGCAACTTCCCTTTCACTTTTCACTTTCATGCATTGGAGAAGGAAATGGAAACCCACTCCAGTGTTCTTGCCTGGAGAATCGCAGGGATGGGCGAGCCTGGTGGGCTGTCATCTATGGGGTCACACAGAGTCGGACACGACTGAAGTGACTTAGCAGCAGCAGCAGCAGCAATGTTAATATTCAGTTCAGTTCAGTTCAGTCGCTCAGTCATGTCCGACTCTTTGTGACCCCATGAATCGCAGCACACCAGGCCTCCCTGTCCCTCACCAACTCCCGAAGTTCACTAAAACTCACATCCATCGAGGAGGTGATGCCATCCAGCCATCTCATCCTCTGTCATCCCCTTTTCCTCCTGCCCTTAATCCATCCCAGCATCACAGTCTTTTCCAATGAGTCAACTCTTCACATGATGTGGCCAAAGTACTGGAGTTTCAGCTTTAGCATCATTCCATCCAAAGAACACCCAGGGCTTATCTCCTTTAGAATGGACTGGTTGGATCTCCTTGCAGTCCAAGGGACTCTCAGAAGTTTTCTCCAACACCACAATTCAAAAGCATCAATTCGTCGGCACTCAGTTTTCTTCACAGTCCAACTCTCACATCCATCCATGACCACTGGGAAAACCATAGCCTTGATTAGACAGAACTTTGTTGGCAAAGTAATGTCTCTGCTTTTCAATATGCTATCTAGGTTGGTCATAACTTTCCTTCCAAGGAGTAAGCGTCTTTTAAATTCATGGCGGCAGTCACCATCTGCAGTGATTTTGGAGCCCTAAAAAATAAAGTCTGACACTGTTTCTACTATTGCCCCATCTATTTCCCAAGAAGTGGTGGGACCGGATGCCATGATCTTCATTTTCTGAATGTTGAGCTTTAAGCCAACTTTTTCGCTCTCCTCTTTCACTTTCATCAAGAGGCTTTTTGGTTCCTCTTCACTTTCTGCCANTTTCCCATGAAGTGATGGGACCAGATGCCATGATCTTCGTTTTCTGAATGTTGAGCTTTAAGCCAACTTTTTCGCTCTCCTCTTTCACTTTCATCAAGAGGCTTTTTGGTTCCTCTTCACTTTCTGCCATAAGGGTGGTGTCATCTGCATATTTGAGGTTATTGATATTTCTCCCAGCAATCTTGATTCCAGCCTGTGCTTCTTCCAGCCCAGCATTTCTCATTATGTACTCTGCATATAGTTAAATAAGTAGGGTGACAATATACAGCCTTGACGTACTCCTTTTCCTATTTGGAACCAGTCTGTTGTTCCTTGTCCAGTTCTAACTGTTGCCTCCTGACCTGCATATAGTTTTCTCAAGAGGCAGGTCAGGTAGTCTGGTATTCCCATCTCTCTCAGAATTTTCCACAGTTTATTGTGATCCATACAGTCAAAGGCTTTGGCATAGTCAATAAAACAGAAATAGATGTTTTTCTGGAACTCTCTTGCTTTATCGATGATACAGCAGATGTGGGCAATTTGCTCTCTTGTTCCTCTGCCTTTTCTAAAACCAGTTTGAACATCTGAAGTTCATGGTTCACATACTGCTGAAGCCTGGCTTGGAGAATTTTGAGCATTACTTTACTATTGCTGCTGCTGCTGCTAAGTCGCTTCAGTCGTGTCCGACTCTGTGCGACCCCAAAGACGGCAGCCCACCAGGTTCCCCCGTCCCTGGGATTCTCCAGGCAAGAACATTGGAGTGGGTTGCCATTTCCTTCTCCAACTTTACTATTGGATAGTGCCAATTTGTGTAAAGCCTGAGTTGTTTATCAAACTCAGCGAAAGTCAAACAGGAAACCCTGTTTCTATTGCAATAGATATCAGCCAAAATATTTGCCCAATTCTTTTAATTTTCTAAATGTTATTTTTAGCATAAACTCCAAACACAAAGTTTAGATTTGGGCAAACATTTCAGGAGGATGTACTCACAGATTTTAGATTTCTTTCCTTTCCTTTCTGCTCCCCAGCTGGCTCTTGAATTCTCTGACAGCCCTAAACTCTCTGCTTGGACATTTTAAGTCAATAAAACTGTCCTTTTCTGCTTATATTTCAACCAGTCTCATAACACAATGACAGGGGTGTGACTTTGGGGAAATGTAACATAATCGTGAATGTCACTCAGTGAATTTGTTTTTCTTCTTTCAAGGGTTGATTGATGAAGATATGGTCTACAAATACAATGGAATATTACTCAGCCATAGAAAGGAAAAGATTAGGTTATTTGTAGAAATGTGGATGGACCTAGAGTCTGTCATACAGCACAAAGTAAGTCAGAAAGAGGAAAATGAATACCGTACATTAATGCATGCATGTGGAATCTAGAAAAATGGAACAAATGAACCTAGTTCTGACACCTGGTTTGTGTGCATTGTTGTCAGATGGCTTGAATCAAAGAGGTCGACAGGGGACCCGGATCAGCAATCTTGATCCTTTTGATAGCACACAAAAATTCACAAACTGCCACTTCGGGCTTAAGTGCAAACCAAAGTTTATTAAAGTACAGAGACACTCTCAGAGGGAGAGTGGGCCTCTGTGAAGTGAAACCTGCATTCTATGAAGTGAAACCAGCGCTACTATACATGCTTAAGGGTACTTATAAGGAGTTGTTCTGTGAGGAGGCGGGTGCAATCATGGGTGAATGACAGAGGTTTGCTATTTGATTGACTATCCTGAGTTTTATAACAAGTTCATTACTGCATATGCCCCTACCCTTGATTCACTAACAAAAACCCACCTGAGGGAGGTCAAAGCCACATGTAGATTTTATTATGTTGGTTTAATGAGTTTGAGTTTACTAGAGGTTATAGGTCTGTCTGGGCTTCTCTGGTGGCTCAGATGAAAAAGAATCCACTTGCAATGCAGGAGACATGGGCTCAATCCCTGGGTCAGGAAGATGCCCTGGAGAAGGGAATCCTACCCACTCCAGTATTCTTGCCTGGGAAACCCCATGAACATAGGAGCCTGGAAGGCTACAGTCCACGGTGTTGCAGAGTTGCACATCCATATGCCTGTCTATCCTGGTATGCACAGGCCAGGGAAGTTCTCTCATGTTACCATTCTCACTCTTTATCAGGATAAATTGCCCACCACCTGACCATAGTTTCACCCATTCTGGGTGAGGTCAGGGGAGGGTCTCCTGATGGTTGGGGCCTAACTAGACTAATCCCCTCTTGACTTTACCCAACATCACCTCTTTGCTGCTAATGTCAGAGTGGGGTCCCCAGATGGTTGGGGCTTAGCTTAAGTAATCTCCCGTTTTTTTTCTTTTCTACTCATGTCACCTCCTTGCTGCTTATGTCTGACTGTCTAACAGTTCCAGGGCAGGAATAGAGACACAGATACAGAGAATGGATATGTGGATACAGAGAAGGAAGGGGAGAGTGGGATGAATAGGGAGATTAGGTTTGACATGATGCATATAGCACAGGGAGCTCAATTTGGTGCTTTGTAATAACCTAGATGAGTGGGATGGGGAGGTGAGGTGGGAGGGAGCTCTAAGAGGGAGTGGATATATGTATACATATAGCTGATTTACTTCCTTATACAGAAGAACCTAACACAACACTATAAAGCAATTATAATCCAATTAAAAAAGGATGGTTTCTTAGTGAGCATAGGAAAAAAATATTCTGCTTGCTAGGGCCATTCCTCACTACCCTTGAAGAAATTGTTTATACTTTGTACAGTGTCTGCTATTGTTATTTCCATGAGTATTAGAATCACCATGACCAGAGGAGGACATGGCAAACTACTCCAGTATTCTTGCCTCAAAAACCCCATGAACATTATGAAAAGGTACAAAGATATGACACCAGAAGATGATCCTTCCACAGGTCAGGTGTCCAATATGCTATTGGGGAAGAGCGGAGAAATAGCTCCAGAAAGAATAAAGCAGCTAGGCTAAAGCAGAAGCAATGCTCAGTTGTGCACGTTTCTGGTGATGAAAGTAAAGTCTGATGTGATAAAGAACAATATTGCATAGAAAACTGGAATGTTAGTGGGTCATCCGTGAAAACAAGGTAAATTTGTTTTTGTTCATTTGCAAAGTTGTGTCTGACTCTTGGCAACTGCATGGACTGTAGCATGCCAGGCTTCCCTGTGCTTCGCTGTCTCCTGGAGTTTGCTCAAACTCATGTCCATTGAGTCAGTGATGCCATCCAACCATCTCATTCTGTGTCATTCCCTTCTTTTCCTGACCTCGATACTTCTCAACATCAGGATCTTTTCCACCGAGTTGGCTCTTTGCATCACATGGCCAAGTTAAATTGGATGTAGTCAAACAGGAGATGGCAAGAGTGAATGTAGACCTCTTAGGAATCAGTGAGCTTAAATGGCATACAGGTTTCTCAAATATGCAGGTAATACCATTCTAATGGCAGAAAGTGAAGAACTAAAAAACCTCTTGGTGAATGTGAAAGAGGAGAGTGAAAATGCTGGCTTGAAACTCAACATTCAAAAACCTAAGATCATGGCATCCAGTCCCATCACTTCATGGCAAAAAGAAGGGGAAAATTTGGAAACTGTGACAGGGTTTACTTTCTTGGGCTCTGAAATCACTGTGGGTGGTGACTAGCCATAGAATTAAAAGATGCTTACTCCTTGGAAGGAAAGCTATGACAAACCTGCTTGCTCATTCACTTCAGTCATGTTCAACTCTTTGCAATCCTATGGACCGTAGCCTACCAGGCTCCTCTGTCCTTGGGATTCCCCAGTCTAGAATTCTGGAGTGGGTTACCATGCCCTCTCCATTGGTTCTTCCTTGACCCAGAGATTGAACCCATGTTTCCTGCAGACAGTGTATTAAAAATCAAAAATATCACTTTGCTGACAAAGGTCCATATAGTCAAAGCTCTGGTTTTTCCAGTAGTCATGTACAGATATTAGAGTTGGACCATAAAGAAGACTGAGCACTGAAGAACAGATGCTTTCGAATTGTGGTGCTGGAGAAGACTCTTGAAAGTCCCTTGCACTGCAAGGAGATCAAATTAGTCAATACTAAAGGAAAATATCCCTGAATATTCACTGGAAGGACTGATGCTGAAGCTGAAGCTCCAATAATTTGACTACCTGATGTGAGGAGCCAACTCACTGGAAAAGACCCTGATAATGGGAAAGATTGAAGTCAGGAGGAGAAGAGAGTAACAAATGATGAGATGGCTGGATACCATCACTGACTCAATGGACATGAGTTTGAGCAAACTTCAGGAGATAGTGAAGGACAAGGAAGCCTGGCATGCTTCCATGGGGTAACAAAGAGTGGTACATGACTTAGAGACTGAGGAACAACACTATCTTTTCCCTGGAAAGAGTGTACTTGGTGTTTTATCATGCAGATTGCTTCTTTCCCTGAAGAAGGAAATGATGAGTGAGGGTGGAGGGTGGTAGGGAAAGGGCCCATAGGACAGATTACCTCATTGGTGGTTGTTGTTGTTTAGTGTTTAGTCACTAAGTCATGTCTCATTCTCTTGTGACCCTATGGACTGTAACCCACCATGGGATTTCCCAGGCAAGAATAGTGGAGTGGGTTGCATTTCCTTCTCTGGGGATCTTCTGGTACAAGAGATTGAACCTGCAACTCCTACTTGGTAGGCAGATTCTCTACCACTGAGCCACCGGGGAAGCCCCTTACCTCATTGCTACTGACCAGAAAACTTCTGGTTGATTAGAAAGATTATATTTCTGAAGAAGTTTGAAACTACAGTTAGGTTAGGTATTAAATCTAGATTTGGTATCACAGACTTTAGCACCTGTGTGCTAAAGTTAAGACCTGTGTTTTCTCTCTTTAACAATGATCCATGCTATTAGTATTTACTTGAAATTATGCCTTTATTGTTTGAGTTCATTATTTCATTGTTTAGCTCTTTAGGAAGGATTTAAGAGAGAGTTGAGTCTAAGAGGCTTTCCCAAAGGTTCAAGGTTCAAGTGGTAAAGAATCTGGCTGCAGTGCAGGAGGCACGGGAGCTACGGTTCAATAAGCACAAAGATACAGAGTATGTGGCTGCTGTGCTTTTACTCAGTCCTTTCCAACTCTCTGCCACCCTTTTGATTATAGCCTGCTAGGCTTCTCTGTCCATGAGATTTTTCAGGCAAGAATACAGGAGTGGGTTGCCATTTTCCTCCTCCAGAGGATCTTCCCAATCCAAGAATCAAGCCTGTGTCTCCTGTATCTCCTCCATTGCAGGCAGATTTTTTTTATCCACTGAGCTACACAGTATGCTAAAAACATATAAATGATATTATAGTCAGGTAAGGATTTTAATTAAAATAGAAAGAGATTTGTATAGAGAGTTTTTTTATTGGCCAGTAACTTTCCAGATAGAATAAATGTGCTCAAAAGTGATCTCTCTAATCATATGTTAATAATTTTGCATGTGACTTTGTTCCATTGGAGATGGGGGAATGTAGCATCATGAAACTCAGAACTGGATTTCAAAATATCTGGAATCAAAAACCTGGAGGAGAAGGAAATTCACCTCAATAACATATGTCTATTAATATATATGGCATTTGAACATTATTATTTTTGTAAATGTGTACATACAGATATACATATATAAAATATATATTATTTTGTTTAATTCTAAATGTTTAAAAAGCTATGATGGCCACAACCTCAAAACCCTTCTACTGTACTCTGAGTGGGCAAAGTCCTAGTAAAGGGTGATTTACATTCTGTAAAACATGCTTCAGCAGAAAAATTTCCTTTTGATGTTTTAAGCACACAAATACCTTCCTATACACAAATGCCAGACTCTCTTTTGTAATGGCCAAATACCCCTTTTTTAAAAAAATGAAAAAGCTGAGCATGAAAGTCTGGCTATTTATCAATTTCCTGATTAATTTATTGTATTTTATACTATTCTCTTCCATATATTTTGGGGCAGTAGTTTTACAATTGAGTTTCCTGGATGTCCTGTTACTTGCCACAGGAAGGAAAAATGGGAAGTATATTTATCTCCTTGAAAAGGTTAAAACACTATTTTGTAAAATATTCCCTTGGGTGCTTTCTAAAAACAACTGAGCCAATTCTGTGTCAAAACACAATGATCACAATGTACAAGATGACTGGACTTTTTGAACCAGCAGCTGGGCTACCTGTGGTTCTCCTTAACAAGTGGGCCAATTCCATCTGGAAACAGAATGAACATGAGATATCAAAAGATCAAAACTGTTTGAACCAGCAGCTGTTTAACCTGCAGCAGTTAATCTTTCCTTGCAATCTGTTAGAGACATGCATTCCTCAGGCCACAAGGACTATGAAAATTTTTGCTGACTCTGTACCTCTGGGACATGCTCAGTAACAGTTCTTCCCACAAGTGTTTGGAATGTGTCAGCTGTACACTAACACAGCATAGAAACACAATGCCTTTTATTTCCATTTTGATGTAAAGAAGTGAATTAATGGTCAATTTCAAGGAATACAAACCCATTTATTGTCTAAATTTAATTTCACCAACACGATATTTCAGATATGTTAAAGTGTGCTAGTAATGATACTAACTAATATAAAACTGATACTTAATGCATGCCACAATGTGGTCTAAAATTTAATTTAATAATTGAAGGCTGTATACACAATGACCAGTTTTGTCTGGAAAGCTCCACGGACAGAGGAGCCTGGTGGGCTGCAGTCCATGGCGTTGCAAGGAGTTGGAAATGACTGACCAATTAAGTCATGTACCTTAGATACAGAATGACAATGACATGTAGGTAAGTTCATTGTGTCAACCACAGTTCTAAGGGATGTACAGGTATTAGCTCAACTAATCAAACATTGGAAGAAGTTGGAGCCCTAAAGCCCAGGGAACTGAGACACTGAGAAATTAGGTAATTTATCTATATGATTCACAACCTACAGAATCCATTAATAGAAAATTGGATTTAATATTTACTGAGCATGGCCCTGCCCATCAGAACAAGATGTTTCCCCATCAGTCAGTCTCTCACATCAGGAAGCCCCCATAAGCTTCTTATCCTTCTCCATCAAAGGGCTGCTGCTAAGTCGCTTCAGTCGTGTCCGACTCTGTGCGACCCCATAGACGGTAGCCCACCAGGCTCCCCCGTCCCTGGGATTCTCCAGGCAAGAACACTGGAGTGGGTTGCCATTTCCTTCTCCAATGCATGAAAGTGAAGTCGCTCAGTCGTGTCCGACTCTTAGCGACCCCATGGACTGCAGCCCACCAGGCTCCTCCGTCCATGGGATTTTCCAGGCAAGAGTACTGGAGTGGGGTGCCATTGCCTTCTCCGCCATCAAAGGGCAGACAGACTGAAAACCACAATCAGAGAAAACTAACAAATCTAACCACATGGACCACAGCCATGTCTCACACAATGAAACAATGAGCCATCCCGTGTAGGGCCACACAAGACAGATGGGTCATGATGGAGGGTTCTGGCAAAATGTGGTCCACTGGATAAGGGAATGGCAAACCAGTTCAGTATTCTTGCCTTGAGAACCCCATGAACAATATGAAAAGGCAAAAAGATAGGACACTGAAAGATGAACTCCCCAGGTCGGTAGGTGCCCAATATGCTAATGGAGATCAGTGGAGAAAAAAAAAAAAAGAAGGAAGAGACAGACCCAAAGCAAAAACAAAAACCAGTTGTTGATGAGACTGGTGATGGAAGCAAGGTCCGATGCTGTAAAGAACAATATTGCATAGGAACCTGGAATGGTAAGTCCATGAATCAAGGCAAATTGGAAATGGTCAAATAGGAGATGGCAAGAGTGAACACTGACGTTTTAGGAATCAGTAAACTAAAATGGACTGGAATGGGTAAATTTAACTCAGATGACCATTATATATACTACTGTGGGCAGGAATCCCTTAGCAAAAATGGAGTAGCCATCATAGTCAACAAAAGATTCCAAAATGCAGTACTTGGATGTAGTCTCAAAAATGACAGAATGACCTCTGTTCATTTCCAAGACAAACCATTCAATATCACAGTAATCCAAGTCTATGCCCTGACTAGTAATGCTGAAGACGCTGAATTTGAATGGTTCTATGAAGATCTACAAGAACTTTTAGAAGTAACATCCCAAAAAAGATGCCCTTTTCATTATAGGGGACTGGAATGCAAAAGTATGAAGTCAAGAAATGCCTGTAGTAATAGGCAAATTTGGCCTTGGAATACAGAATGAACCAGGGCAAAGGCTAATAGAGTTATGCCAAAAGAAAACACTGGTCATAGCAAACACTTTCTTCCAACAACACAAGAGAAGACTCTACACATGGACATCACCAGATGGTCAACATAGAAATGAGAATGATTATATTCTTTGCAGCCAAAGATGGAGAAGCTCTATACAGTCAACAAAAACAAGGCTGGGAACTGACTGTGGTTCAGATCATGAACTCCTTACTGCCAAATTCAGACTAAAATTGAAAAAAGTAGGGAAAACCACTATACATTCAGGTATGATCTAAATCAAATCCCTTATGATTACATGGTGGAAGTGAGAAATAGATTTAAGGGATTAGATCTGATAGAGTGCCTGATGAACTATGGATGGAGGTTCATGAGATTGTACAGGAGACAGGGATCAAGACCATCCCCAAGAAAAAGAAATGCAAAAAGACAAAATAGCTGTCTTAGGAGTCCTTGCAAATAGCTGAGAAAAGAAGAGAAGCAAAAAGCAAAGGAGAAAAAGAAAGACATGCCCATTTGAATGCAGAGTTCCAAAGAAGAGCAAGGAGAGATAAGAAAGTCCTCCTCAGTGATCAGTGCAAGGAAATAGAGGAAAATGATAGAATGGGAAAGACTAGAGATCTCTTCTAGAAAATTAGAGATACCACGGGAATAATTCATGCAAAGTTGGGCTCAATAAAGGACAGAAATGGTATGGACCTAACAGAAGCAGAAGTATTAAGAAGAGGTGGCAAGAATACACAGAAGAACTGTACAAAAAACAGCTTCATAACCCAGATAATCACAATGGTGTGATCACTCCCCTAGAGCCAGACATCCTGGAATGTGAAGTCAAGTGGGAATTAGGAAGAATCACTACGAACAAAGCTAATGGAGGTGATAGAATTGAGTTGAGCTCTTTCAAATCTTAAAAGATGATGTCATGAAAATGCTGCACTCAATATGTCAACAGATTTGGAAAACTAAGTAGTGGCCACAGGACTGGAACAGGTTAATTTTCATTCTAATCCCAAAGAAAGCCAGTGCCAAAGAATGCTCAAACTACTGCACAATTGCACTCATCTCACACACTAATAAAGTAATGCTCAAAATTCTCCAAGCCAGGCTTCAACAATTTGTGAACCCTTAACTTCCAGTTGTTCAAGCTAGTTTTAGAAAAGGCAGAGGAACCAGAGATCAAATTGCCAATATCTGTTGAATCATCAAAAAAGCAAGAGAGTTCCAGAAAAACATCTATTTCTGCTTTATTGACTATGCCAAAGCCTTTGACTGTGTGGATCACAAAAAACTGTGGAAAATTCTGTAAAAAATGGGAATACCAGACCACCTGAATTGCCTCTTGAGAAATCTGTATGCAGATCAGGAAGCATCAGTTTAAACTGGACATGGAACAACTGACTGGTTCCAAATTGGGAAAGGAGTACATCAAAGCTGCATATTGTCACTCTGCTTATTTAACTTATCATGAGAAACTTTGGGCTGGATGAAAAGCACAAGCTGGAATCAAGATTGCCAGGAGAAGTATCATTATCCTCAGATAAGCATATGACATCACCCTCACGGCAGAAAATGGAGAACTAAAGAACCTCTTGCTGCAAGTAAAAAAAGAGAGTGAAAAAGTTGGCTTAAAGCTCAACATTCAGAAAACTAAGATCATGGCATCTGATTCCATCAGTTCATGGCAAATAGATGGGGAAATAGTGGAAACAGTGGCAGACTTTATTTTGGGGGGCTCCAAAATCACTGCAGATGATGACTGCAGCCAGGAAATTAAAAGATGCTTACTCCTTGGCAGGAAAGTTATGACCAATCTAGACAGCATGTTAAAAAGCAGAGACATTACTTTGCCAACAAAGGTCTGTCTAGTCAAAGCTATTGTATTTCCAATAATCATGTATGGATGTGAGAATTGGACTATTAAAAAAGCTGAGTGCCAAAGAATTGATGCTTTTGAACTGTGGTGTTGGAGAAGACTCTTGAGAGTCCCTTGGACAGCAAGGAGATCCAACCAGTCCATCCTAAAGGAGATTTAGTGTTCATTGAAAGGACTGATGTTGAAGCTGAAACTCCAATACTTTGGCCATCTGATGTGAACAGCTGACTCATCTGAAAAGACCCTGATTCTAGGAAAGATTGAAAGCCAGAAAAGAAGGGAACGACAGAGGATGAGATGGTTGGATGGCATCACTGACTCAAGGGACATGGGTCTGAGTAAAATCTGGGAGTTGGTGATGGACATAGAGGCCTGGCATACTGCAGTCCATGGGATCACAAAGAGTCGGACATGACTGAGTGACTGAAACTGAACTGAACTGATGGAGCTGGGATTCAAACATGTGTCATCTGAATACAGGGGTCATGTTCTTGATAAGAATACAACGCTGCCAGGAGATGCACATTCACTGGAAACATTTCCTTCAAACAAACATATACTGAAATATACATAAATTCTAGGTAAGTTATATTGCTTAAAATGTATAATCCAGATCTTTACATATTAACTATTGTATTGAATTTGCTTTTGTATTTTATTGTGTCAAGTAAAAAAAATCATTTATAGTATGTTTAAATATATTAACAATATAGCACATTTCTCAAACCATATTTAGTGCTCAAGAAATTTATGACTGTACAATATAAAAATGACAATTTGCCTATTATTACTCTCCATTTTTCAGATTCAAGCTGTTGTGATGTGTGCATGATGCATACAAAGAGTCTAGTGGTAGTCTGAATTGTTCAATCTGTGAAGTCTCTTTAGTTTTTAAATAAAAATAAAAGATACATTTTTTATTTTCACCAAGAACTTTATTGAATAATAAAGTTCTTGACTACATTGAATAATGTAGTCATCATTTTGCTCCATTGCTTTCTGCCACTTTTCAGGCAACTTCTTAATTCCATCTTCCCAAAAATAATTTTATCTTTTTTTGAGTTAAGAACTATTCAAAGTGCCTTTTAAAGTCTTCCCGGAAATGGAAATTTTTTCCTTCTGGAAAATTTTGTAAAAGCCAAAGTAAAAGGAAATCTGATGGTACAATGTCTAGTGAATATGGCAAATGAATCAGAACTCCCTAGCCAAGCTGTAACTGTTTTTTTATTGGTCATCAGAGAAATGTGCTGTGTTGTGTTCTCCCGGTGGAAGATTAAGAATTTTCTGTTGAATAATTCCAGGTACTTTTTGTTATATGATGCCTTCAGTTGGTCTAATCGGGAGCAGTGCTTGTTGGAATTAATTTATGACTTTCCTGAAGAAGCTCATAATGGAGGACTCCTTTCCAATCTCACCATATGCACAGTATCACTTTCTTTGGATGAAGATAAGTCTTTGATGTGGTTGGTGGTTGGTTTATTTTGCTTGCCCCACAATATCTTCCATTCCACATTATTCATCAGTAACCACTTTTCACCACCCATCAGAATTTGTTTTAAAAATGGAGCATTTTCATTAAATTTAAATAAAGAGTCACGTGTAGAAATATGGTCAAGAAGGTTTTTTTTTTTCACTTATGTGGAACCCAAACACCAAAGTAATTAACACAACCAAGCTAGTGAAGTGATTTTCAATGCTTGATTTGGATATTTGGAGAATGGCAGCTATCCCCTTCATGACATCTTGATTTGATTGCCATCAACTTCAACTGATCTACCTGACTGTGGTGCATTACCCAGTAAGAAATCTCCAGCACCAAACTTTACAAACCACTTTTTGACACATTTGGTCAGTCACAGCACCTTCACCACACAGTGCACAAATCTTTTATTTTGCATTTCAGTTGCATTTTTTACTTTCTTGAAATAATAATGCATACTATTCTGAAAATGTTTATTTCCTTCCATCTTCAGTATTAAATTGGCTATTTAAAAATTAACCAATTTTGATAAGGTTGTTTTTAATTGTTACTGATACAACAGCTGTCACAATACAGCTGTCACAAAACAGTCTAACAAAATTGTTCAGAACGATGCTAAAGGCAACTAAATGCTACTAGAGCCATCTTATATATAAAAAAATAAAAATGAAGCTTTTGGCCAACCTAAATATTATTTTTTTAATCAACTCACTTCAACACAGTCAGAGTCTATGTAATACTTTGGGTAGAAATATATGAGTGTAATTTTTTTTCACTCTAAGAAGCCAACCAGCTTACATGATGAAATCCAGATAAGTCATAGTTCAATTATACATGCAATTATGATCTTTTCATAAAATATTAACACTCTAGTGGCAGTTTAAAAAGATGTACACAGATTTCATAGAAAGAATAATTCTGAAAAAATACTTCAATTGTAGATTTTATAAATGTTACATTTCTCAGTTTTGAATAAATGAGATTATAAATAATTCATTATATCAGCACAAGTCATAAAAATACTCAGGCCACAGAAAACTTACTGTTTTCTGCAATTTTCTTCCTTAGGTCACTTTTATTGAGTGATAATTATGTCTGGCTAGAATTCATCCATTTCCATACATTCTAAACATCTCAGACTCTAAAGACAGACAAAACTAGGTTTGAACTTAAGCTTTGGCAGAATTCAGTTGTGTAACCTAGACATGTAGCTACTCCTCTTGAATTCTCATTTGAATTATGGAGATAACAACAAAATTCATCTCATACAATTATATATGAGTATATATTAAGCATGAAAATATAAAATATAACTTCATGTCAGGGATAAATACAACATATTCAGCACACCAGGGAGACCAACCACCCCAATTTGCTCCAGATCACCTTAGTTTTGCCAGTGAATTCCCTCTGTCCCAAGTCGGGACAGTTGGTCACCCTGTGGTACTCACACAAATAAACATACATTACATGTATGTATCTTCATACTTCTGGGAATGCTAGTAAGTATTTTAAACTCTGGATAAAAAGATAGATAAATCCCTAACTAACTAGTGATATACAGTGATTACATCAGCTATCAAAAACTTAACTGTCCTAGAATTTCAACAACCAATACTATCAAAGATCATGGAAAGGACTTCTCTGGTAGTTCAGTGGTTGAGAATCTCCCTGTCAATGCAGGGAAATGAATTTAATCCCTTCTCTAGGAAGATTCCACATGCCAAGAGGCAGCTAAGCCTGTCAGCTACAACAAGGCTTATTGTCACATGAAAATGACAATAAGCCAGTGCACTGCAATTAGAGAGTAGTCCTCACTCACTGCAACTAGAGAAAGCTGGCACACAGCAAGGAAGGCCCAGGGCAGTCGAAAAAATAAATAAATAGAAACCAAAACAAACAAAAAACCCCAAAGAACGCGGAGAAAAAAAAGATTCTTAAAAAGCAAAACAGATGCTAACTTTCATGAGTAGAGTTCTTATGGTTTACTCATTCATATAAGAAGCAATCAGTCTCAATCCAACAATTATTCCCCCAAACAATTCTACCAAGGTTTGTTATTGACTTTGCAAACTAATAGCAGAATAGAAGCAAAATCATAGGATGAAGAAAAAGGCGCTATTGACATTCAAACTCAGGACTGAATGCCTGGTACTTCCTAAATGACAGTAATGTTCGAACAATGGTACAGAGCTCAAGGCTCTCACAAAAATATTTAAAATTAAGGATGAAACAGTAGGTCGACTTCATTCATACAGTTTAAAGTATGAGCCTGCAGCTGAGAAGAATGTAGAAACATGAGCAAATATGAGCAAATCTAGTATCATTTATTGAACAAACAAGTAGGGCAAAGACAAGGCTGTCTTCTTGCCTCAAGGCATAGCAAAAGGAAATGCAGAGATTTGACAATATGCAGTATTATATTCACCATTTCCTGTAGTATCATTACAGAAGGATTTGTGTATTATTCTCAGTTCAGTTCAGTTCAGTTGCTCAGTTGTGTCGGACTCTGCAACCCCATGGACTGTGGCACGCCAGGCCTCCCTGTCCATTACCAACTCCCAGAGTTTACTAAAAATCATGTCTGTTGAGTCGGTGATGCCATCCAACCATCTCATCCTCTGTCGTTCGTTTCTCCTCCTGCCTTCAATCCTTCCTAGCATCAGGGTATTTTCAGATGAGTCAGCTCTTTGCATCAGATGGCCAAAGTATTGGAGTTTCAGCTTCAACATCCGTCCTTCCAAGGAACATTCAGGACTGATCTCCTTTAGGATGGACTGGTTGGATCTCCTTGCAGTCCAAGGGTCTCTCAAGAGTCTTCTCCAACACCAATTCTTTGGTGCTCAGCTTTCTTTATAGTCCAACTCTCATATCCATCTGTGACTACTGGAAAAACCATAGCTTTGACTAGATGGACCTTTGTTGGCAAAGTAATGTCTCTGCTTTTTAATATGCTGTCTAGGTTGGTCATAACACTCCATCCAAGGAGTAAGTGTTTTTTAATTTCATGACTATAGTCACTATCTGCAGTGATTTTGGAGCCACCAAAAATAAAGTCTGCCACTGTTTCCACTGTATTCTTATAATAAACATTTATTGGGTGCCTAACATATCCTAGGAATACAATAATGAACAAGAGAGATAATGTCCCTGTTCATTCCATATGAAAATGACAAAAATATTAACAAACAAAATAATATTGAATAGTGAAAAGTGGATAGAAGAAATAAGGTAATTTGATAAAGAATGACTTGGAGGGCACTTTAACACCAGATGGTCATGTTGGGTGCCTCTAGAGATATGTCCCTTGAGTTGAGATCTAAATGATAAGAAGCAACCTGCCTTGAGCCCAAGGAGCCTCCCAGTCCAGAGAAAGGAGAGGCCTAGGACTGGCCTGAAGAAGAGGAAAAGAGAAGAGAGTGCTACGTAGTGCAGTGGTCTCTTGGGGTGTGGTGATGGGAGAGATAGAAGCCTGAGATGTGGATAAAGATGAGATCTTGTGGGCCATGAGACCATGATAAGGTTGCTCTAGGAAGCCAGTGGAGAGTGTTAAGCAGAGGACCAACCTAATCTGATCTAGATACGTATTAGTCTCCTAGAGCTACTGCAACAAAGTACCACAAACTGCATGGCTTAAACAACAGATATTGGGCCTTCATAGTGGCTCACTGAAAGGATCTGCCCGCCAATGCAGGAGACACAGGTTCGATCCCTGATCCAGGAAAATCCTACATGCTGCGAAGCAACTAAGCCTGCTCCACAACTACTGAGCCTGTGCTGTAGAGGCCAGAAGCTCCAAATACTGAGTCCTTGCGCCCTAGAGTGTGTGCTCTACAACAAGAGAAACCACTGCAATGGGAAGCCTGTGCACCACAGCTAGAGAGTGGCCTCTGCTCACTGCAACTAGAGAAAGTCCATTGGCAACAACGAAGACCTCAGCACAGCCAAAGATAAACAAACAAATAATAATAATAAAAAGAAATTTATTCCCTAAAAGTTTGAGAGGCTAGAAGTCTGAATCTTGGTGTCAGCCATGCAAAGCTCTCACCAAAGCCTTTATGGGAGATACTTCCTCACTTCCTCCAGGAATTTCTGGATATCCTCTGCCTTTGCATGGCTTGTGACAGTACAACTCCAATCTCTGCTTTGATCTTCCCAAGGCATCTTTCCTGTGTGTCATCTTAAACAGGCCATCTGCTTATGAGGACTCAAGTCATGTTAACTGATTATGCCTGCAACTCCCCCATTTCCAAATAAGGTCACATTCTGAGGTACTGGAAGTTAGGACTTTGAGATACTGTTTGGGGACACAATTTTACCTTTAATGACATAGATAAGAGATCATTTCTGCCTTTCTATAACAAAAGGGATTTGAAGGGGCAAGAGTGAGAGGGGACCAGTTAGGAACTCATTGCCACAGTTCAGGTAAGGATAAATTTGTGTCTTGTTCTAAGTTATTAGCAGTGAACATTAACAAATGATATTTTTGGAGAGAAATGGACCAGACTTTCCTATAAATTGAAGAATAAATAAAGACTATATCAGTTATAATTTTGGTACTTTTAATGGACAAGGATGCCTGGCATGCTGTAATTCATAGGGTCGCAAAGAGTCGGACACGACTGAGCGACTGAACTGAACTGAACTGAATGTTAACAACAAAAGAGATGAATGATGGCACTAACTAAAATGGGAAATATTGGCAAAAAACAAAGAACATATTTGGGGTACAAGAGGAAATGTGGTATTAAGTTTGATACATCAGATCCTTAAGTGGTCATACTTGATTCACCAGTCTGAAGCTCAAAAGAGAGTTATATAAATGGGTGTTTCAGTTACATTAACGTGAGTGAAAGTGAAAGTTGCATAGTCATGTCCGACTCTTTGCAACCTCACAGACTATACAGTCCATGGAATTATCCAGCCGGAATACTGGAGTGGGTAGCTATCCCTTCTCCATTGGATCTTCCGGACCCAGGAATCGAACCGGGGTCTCCCACATTGCAGGTGGATTCTTTACCAACTGAGCTATCAGGGAAGCCCTAATTAAATTAATGTAATAACACATTAATTTAATGTAATAATACATTAATTTAATACAATTAATTCACATTAACCCAGGCAACAGCCTGGATGAAAAACCAAATTTCTTTTCAATGAAGAAAGCCAGAACTGAACCTGGAGGCATTTTAATAATCTAAAAAGAGGGATTACATAGAACTATTTCTGAGGCTTTCAGGACAAATAGAATTGTTAAAAAGAGATAAAAGATGAAATCTAAATAGAATGGAGAGTCTGGAGTTCTATGAAATAATACTATGTGGTGGTGGTATTAGTGGTAGTGTGTGTGTGTGTGTATGTGTGTGTGTGTGTGTGTGTGTTGAAGTTGTCTTAAATATTTTTCCCAGTATGAAGTTCCTTTCTACAGAGACATGGGTATATACTTGCTATTAAATATTAGGTATAAGTAAAAGTCTGTGTAAGGGGCTACTTTTCTCTATGGGTCACTGGAGTGGCAGAAGTTAAAGAAATTTTCCTATAATCCATTTACTTTCCTTATTGGGAGGTGAAGGCTTCTGAGGAAAGTCATATGACATAGTCTAATCTCCTTGTAAATACACTAATAAATGGCCCTCCTGGTTGTAGACTAATGATATTTACTAAAAGAAAGATTCTTATCTACATAATGCTCTTGCTTGGTAAATAAACTCAGAATTTATGGAAAATGTCACATAGGCTGGTGTATAAAATGGAAAGCTATCGTAAATTAAATGTTTCAAGATTATCAGGTAATATTTTATGTTTTTTCACTTAGATACTCATCCATTCTGTGCCAGAGTGCTTATCCAATGTAGGAAAGAAAGAATCTGAGAAGAGACCATCGACATACCTGTCCATTCTCTGTGTCCCTATGCCTTTTGATATCTTGCATATTAGTAATGCTTGTTACTGGATAAGATTTCTGATTCTTATGCATCTGATTTGCCAAATTTATCTTTTTTGTTAGGTAAATACTTACTCTTATTCCAGTCATCTGCCTCCTACAAAACAGCTTCCTTAGAGCTCTCTTCACACAGGCTAAAGTACTGTGGAGCAGAAAAGACACTAGGGCTTCCCAGGTTGGCACTAGTGGTAAAAACAAAAGCCTGCTTGCTAATACAGGAGAGGTAAGAGACCCAGGTTCAATCCCTGGGTCAGGAAGATCCCCTGAAGGAGGGGGGCAACCCACTCCAGTATTCTTGCCTGGAGAATTGCATGGACAGAGGAGCCTGGAGGGCTACAGTCCATAGCGTCACAAAGAGTTAGACACTACTGACATGACTTGGCATGCACGCAAGCAAAAATGATACTAGGGACCCTGAGTTGTCTATCATAGGGCTCCCTAATTTTAAGTTATGGATATTACTGCTTGGGATCAGAAAAATAAGGGTTACAAAATAATAGTTTGGCTATTTGAGATCATATGCCTTAAAGAAAGGGGATTCCCAGGTGGCTCAATGGTAAAGAATCCACCTGCCAATGCAGGAGACACAGGAGATGTGGGTTTGATCCCTGTGTTAGGAAGATCCCCTGGAGGAGGAAATGGCAACCCATTACAGTGTTTTTGCCTGGAGAATTCCATGGACAGAGGAGCCTGGTGGGCTGTAATCCGTGGATTACAAAGAGTCAGACACAACTAAGCGACTGAGCATGCATGCATGCCTTAAAGAAAACTTTCTGTTCATTTAGACACTACCCTATACTATAGTATAAGATATACTATACTAGCATACTAATAGTACATTAATAGTATAGTATTTTGGAGAAGGCAATGGCACCCCACTCCAGTATTCTTGCCTGGAAAATCCCATGGACAGAGGAGCCTGGTGGGCTGCAGTCCATGGGGTTGCTAGGAGTCGGACACGACTGAGCGACTTCACTTTCACTTTTCACTTTCCTGTATTGGAGAAGGCAGTGGCAACCCACTCCAGTGTTCTTGCCTGGAGAATCCCAGGGACGGGGGAGCCTGGTGGGCTGCCGTCTAGGGTCACACAGAGTCAGACATGACTGAAGTGACTTAGCAAGCAGCAGCAGCAGTATAGTATTTTCTATAATGTATAAAATCTGCAATACATATTGAAAGGAGTGCAAGGTAGAAATTCCTAATGTTGTCAGACTCTTGGTGTTTAAAAAGTAAAACTAAGCTATTAGAAAAATGTAAATGTTTTACAATATTCACTCTTTGTAGGTTTCAGATACTTCAGATTTCATTGTCCATGCACTGAAGGCAAATGCTAAGAGACAGAACTCTATATCAATTATTTAGAAGTTATCATCTAAAATATTTGATATAGAGAGGTGGCATTTTCAAGTCACAAGCATTGATTTGAACTAATATTTTTATTCATGTCAAAAGTTCTTTATAATTTTCCTTTTTTTAACTTTTCCTACTGTGCACCTGCCATTTTAACCACATATAACTATTTGGGAAAACTGGCCTCAGCAGAACATCAGAGAATAAAATCATCAGATATCATCTTGGAAGTAATTTTTTTTAATTCTAGTTTTATCAATAACTCAGGTATTACTTTAAGCATTTAGTCCATGTAATAGTAACAAAATAAATGCTCATCTCAGTGTTTTCAAAATCATTCTAGACCCCATCCTCTGCCATCCTTCTCCATGGGTAAATAAACTTAAGGGTCTATCTTTGGTAGCCCACAGACATCTGCAGAGGTCTTATATATTCTGATACTACATGACTCCTGGCTTTTTCCTCCTCTTCCCTGCCACCTTCCACAAAGGGTAAAACCTACCTTATCTCTGCTGGCACAGGACAAATCAGTAATTGCTTTTGTGGCCTCAACACTTTTAAAAGATTTCTGGGAGCTTGCTCTGTCTTAAAAAACTGATATGCCCTCTCCAATCACAGGAAAGCTGCTGCTCTTCCAGTGCATTTCACACAAAATGCTTAAGCATTCTCTCTCAATGCCCCTGGCAGCAAGTAAAGCCAGTTCTCCTCTACTATTGCTCCATGTTCACAAGGATACTTCTGTTGAGCTATACTCTATTGGAGTTCAGTGAAAGAATTAGGACAGAAGTTATCTCTATACATTCATTTTCTATTTTTTTTTCTTTTTCTTTTATTTTACTTTACAATACTGTATTGGTTTTGCCATACATTGACATGAATCTGCCACGGGTATACATGAGTTCCCAATCCTGAATCCCCTTCCCACTTCCCTCCCCATATCATCTCTCTGGGTCATCCCAGTATACCAGCCCCACGCATCCTGTATCCTGTATTGAACCTAGACTGGCACACTCTAGACAAAAGTTCCTTCACAGAGATTTCCAACACTACTAGATTCTATTACTTCCTCTGATGACACTTCCAGTCCAGTCATAAACTCTTTTAGCCCGAATCCAAAACCAAACCTAGGATAGAAAATCTGATCTGTAGATTAGGAAATATTTTTCTAAAATCTAGTTTTTGTTTTTGAATACCTTTGGCATTTGGAAATAAATATACTCTGGGAAAGCAAAAAAAGAAAAACTCTTTTTCTTCAAATTATTATGATTTCTTAGAAATTTTGAAACACTCTTTCAGAATTCAAGAGGTGATAATTCACTCCTTTATGTTTCAATGTTCCTCAAGTCACATTTCCCAGATAGCTTCAGATGGTCAAAATGGAAAATGAGTGGATGATTACAATAAGAAAGGGGAAAAAAGGGAGAAAAATTATTAGAATGTGTAATTACATTAGATTAAATAAAGCAATTTCCCTGAAGGTTCGATTCTAGGGAAAGAGCAATGGAGTCATAATTTTTGAGTCTTTACAAATCCCTACATACAAACAAGTAGGGGAGATAGAAGAAAGGAAAACAAAAACCAATTCATGAACCACTCCTAATACTAAACCAAGTGAAAAGATCTTTATGAACCCAAAGTTCTAAGTCACAGTAAAACAATACCTGCATGGTATCACGATCTGGGCAGGAGAAAGCAAAGGGTAAGAATAAAGTATTGGATGGACCTGAGAAGCAAGAGCTCCAGAATAATCAGCAGGTACTCAGTAGACCCAGGTTCGATCCCTGGGATGGGAAGATGCCCTGCAGAAAGGCATGGCAACCCATTCTAGTATTCTTGCCTGGAGAATTCCATGGACAGAGGAGCCTGGCAAGCTACAGTCCATGGAGTCACATGGAATCAGACACAACTAAGCGACTAACACACACTTAGTAGCGATCACGATGAGACAACTTGAGAACACCAGTTGAGATGGAGAGGTTGTGCCTAATCCAGAAGGATAAGTACAAGGAGTCCAGGGCAAGATCTATAAGGGACTAGAGTAGCCATCTATAAACTCTTGAAACTTAACATTCAGAACTTCTTTTGATAGGACTCACATTGAGGAAAAAGTGCTCAGAGTTGAATCAAAACTTAGTAGAAAAGTGATATTAGAATATAAAAATCCACATGAAAGTGAAAGAGATGATACAGCTAGGTTACCACACATTTGATTATTACACAAGCAAAAAAGGAAGGTCTGTGAAGGTAGAAAAAGTATCCTGAACCACACTTTCTTTTAAAAGTTTAAGAAAACCAATTCAAATATAATTAAACAATAGAAAAGTAGCAGCCAGGGAATTACAGCTATTATCTTGCAAAAAATTTTAATGGAGTATAAACTATAAAAATACTGAATCACTATGCTATAGACCTGAAACTAATATAATATTTTTAATCCACTATCCTTATATCAAAAAGATTATAATGGATTAAATTGTTTCTCAAATTTCATATGTTGAAGTACTAATTCCCAGTGCTTCAGAATGTGACCTTATTTGGGGATAGGGTCTTCAGAGAGGTAATAAATAATAAATTAAAATGAGGTCATAAGGGTAGGCTCTAATCCAGTATAACTACTGTCCTAATAAAAGGAAGAAAGCTGGAGACAGACACACACACAAAGGAAATGCCATGTGAAGATTCATTTATGATACCACAAGTAGTAGTATTTATAAAGCTAGTCTAAGATTGGAGAAGGAAATGGCAACCCACTCCAGTATTCTTGCCTGGAGAATCCCAGGGACAGAGGAGCCTGGTGGGCTGCTGTCTATAAGGTCGTACAGAGTCAGACATGACTGAAGCGCCCTAGCACCAGCAGCAGCAACCTAAGATTGTTGTGTATACAATGTGGGATAATGTTGTGTGTATAAGTGGGCCTTAGAAAGTATCACTACAAACAAAGCTAGTGGAGGTGATGAAATTCCAGCTAAGCTATATAAAATCCTGAAAGATGATGCTGTGAAAGTGCTGCACTCAATATGCCATAAACTTTGAAAAACTCAGCAGTGGCCACAGGACTGGAAAAAATCAGCTTTCATTCCAAACCCAAAGAAAGGTAATGCCAAATAATGCTCAAACTACCACACAACTGTACTCATCTCACAGGCTAACAAAGTATGCTCAAAATTCTCCAAGCCAGGTTTCAACAGTACATGAATCGTGAACTTCCAGATGTTCCAAGCTGGTTTTAGAAAAGGCAGAGGAACCAGAGATCAAACTGCCAACATCTGCTGGATGATCAAAAAAGTAAGAAAGTTCCAGAGAAACAACTACTTCTGCTTTACTGACTATGTCGAAGCCTCTGATTGTGTGGATCACAACAAATTCTGGAAAATTCTTCAAGAGATATGAATACCAGACCACCTGACTGGCCTCTTGAGAAATCTGTATGCAGATCAGGAAGCAACAGTTAGAACTGGACATGGAACAACTGACTGGTTCCAAATAGGGAAAGGAGTACATCAAGGCTGTACATTGTCACCCTGCTTATTTACATATGCAAATATATGCATAGTACATCATGAGAAATGCTGGGCTGGAAGAAGCACAAGCTGGAATCAAGATTGCTGGGAGAAGTATCAATAACCTCAGATATGCAGATGATACCACCCTTATGGCAGAAAGTGATGAGGAACTAAAGAGCCTCTTGATGAAAATGAAAGAGGAGAGTGAAAAAGTTGGCTTAAAGCTCAGTAAACTAAGATTATGGCATCCGGTCCCATCACTTCATGGGAAATAGATGGGGAAACAGTGGCAACAGTGACAAGCTTTATTCTTTTGGGCTCCAAAATCACTGCAGATGGTGACTGCAGCCATGAAATTAAAAGACTCTTGCTCCTTGGAAGAAAAGTTATGACCAGTCTAGACAACATATTAAAAAGCAGAGACATTATTTTGCCAACAAAAGTCCATCTAGTCAAGACTATGGTTTTTCCAGTAGTCATGGATGGATGTGAGAGTTGGACTATAAAGAAAGCTGAGCACTGAAGAACTGATGCTTTTGAACTGTGGTGTTGGAGAAGACTCTTGAGAGTCTCTTGGAATGCAAGGAGATCCAACCAGTCCACCCTAAAGGAGATCAGTCCTGAATATTCATTGGAAGGACTGATGCTGCTTAAGCTGAAACTCCAGTACTTTGGCCACCTGATGCAAAGAACTGACTCATTTGAAAAGACTGTGATGCTGGGAAAGATTAAAGGCAGGAAGAGAAGGGGACAACAAAGGATGAGATGGTTGGATGGCATCACCATCTCAATGGATATGAGTTTGAGTTGTGATGGACAGGGAGGCCTGGCGTGCTGCATGCAGTCCATGTGGTCACAAAAAGTAGGACATGACTAAGTGACTGAAATGAACTGAACTGAACTGAAAGTTAATGAGAAATTATAGGATTATTTTAATTCTCACATCCATTATGTCCTTTAATACAAGGATTCTCAGAATGGAAAAAAAAAATTAAAGTAGGTTAATTACAAAAGGTCAAATTTTAAAGGTAGGCCTAAATATGAATCTGAAGTATTAGTATGATCAAGCCGGGAAACAATGGCAACCTTAGGAAGCTGTTAGGAGCTGAGATTGTAGTTTGAAATTCCATTACCCATGGAAAGGAAAAAACATCCCTTGAATAAATGTTGATTCATGTCTGGGACAGGAAAATGGATACAATGACCCTGGAATATCTTAATTGTACCAAATACTGAAGAGGCTATCAAAGTGAAGTAAGGTCTTATCTGTCAATTATGGGAATGTCAAAAAAATAAAACAGCAAGAAACAAGCCAAAGGTACCAACTCAAAGAATCTTCCACTAACTTGAAATAATGTTTCAAATAGAATAATAATTTCCATTATTTGAAATTCTTTACATTCATTTGAATTTATGAATTGAAAGTTAAAAAAAAAAAGAAAAAGTTAATTGGTCCACTTTGGAGGGTGATAGGGGATCAATTCATTATTCTGAAAACCAGTAACTATGAGGAAATTACAACAACTTAGCCCATCTTTTCTATTTTAACTGTGTCACTTCATAATCAAAGAGTAGATGACATAAAGAGGTTCTTTATCTTTCTGTATAAAGTATTTCAACCAATAATAAATAAGTGATTGATTTAGTGTCATCAATTTTGCAATGGTGAACTGCAAAATGCAATGAATTGTTGGCTATACTAGGCGTTGAATATCAACAGCATCTCTAACAAAAACAATTAGACATTGTGTATCTTCTATTGCATTAATTCACCTCTGTCTATATTGCTGACAAAGAGATTAGACAAGACTGATCAAGCCTCTGGATCCAACTACCTTTATACAGTCAGCAAAATTCAGATTGTTAAAGACCAACAGTAAATTGATTCTTAAAAAATTAAAGTAGTGACAGGGTACCTATAAAAATAATTTCAACATAGACCACAACTTAAAAAATAATAAGCAAGACTATAGTATCTAATAATGTAGTTTTTGTTATAAAATTGTAAAGAAATTTAAGAAAGAGGTTACCATAAAAATTAGGATATTGGCTGCTTTTGAGAGAAAGGGAATTTGAAATTGGGATGGGACACATAAGGTGCTTCAAGGGTGAGTGGCAACATTACATGTTTTGATGTGGGTATAAATAAATTATATGGGGGCTAGCCTTACAATAACTGGTTAAGTAATACATGTATGATGATTATGAATATATGAGCTTTATTTTATGAGAAAAATATATGTTTTTAGGCCACAAAATATGTATATTGAAAATTTGTATAGGGTCCCACTTTTGTTGAGCTGGTTATCTCTATCATTGCCATGACTCTGTTGTTTAAAATCATTAACTATGGGAATTTGCTTAAAATTAGAAGAAGAAAAAAAGAGGTAAAGAAAAAAGCTCTGCAGGTATAGCATACCACGCTTGAGTACCAAGTTGACTTTTCACATTAGAGAGTGGTAGAAATCCATGATGTGAGTGAGCAGGCTGACTGACCAGGAAGGATTCTCTGATCATTTATGAAGGATAGTGGAAATGAAGAAGCATCCTATTTGTCTTAGCTATTTAAAGTTATTAAAAAGTTCTCAAACATTCCTAGATAAAGCTATCAAGTTATTACTCTATACTTCTAGAGCCAAAGCCAGTTTGGGAGGAGGAAATAGAAACATGGAGCTCCCAAAAAGCAATCTAATTAAATATCCACAGACCCCTATGCCATCTTGCACCATGAATAACTCTAACCCATCTTAATAAACTTTCCCAAATGGGATGACATCTGCTCACCTACTCTTTTACTTAGTAAAGTAACTAAAGAATCCAATTCTCTTATAGTTCATTAGGATCCTAGAAATTTGTCTCTCTTCTTAACTTCTCATGCATTCCATCAGTTACTGGTATCTGAGAAAAACTGCTCTAGCCCTCGGGTCTTTGGGAGAAAAGGAATAAGGAAGAATAAATGAGGGAATCACATACCTTCATAGCAAGAAACTAAATAAATAGATGAATAGATGTATGAAAGAATGAAAGATGTCATTTATTATAACCTAGTAATGTAATTAGCACTTGTTTTGTTCCCAAACAGAATTGCAAAATAGCTGACTAAGGTAAGATTCCTGTGGCTTGAACATATGCCCCAGAGGCACTGGTACCACAAGGACCATTTATCTCCAGAGGGATTCTTTGCATATGACCTAAGTTTCTTTGATAAGAGGCAACTTTCTCAGACCTAAACAATTCTGTAAAAACAGTCAGTAAAAACATTAACATGCAACCCAGGGAAGCTCTCTCATTAAAGAAAGAAGTTTTTCTCTTTTCTTTTAATATTTAGAGTTTACACAGAATTCATTATTGATGAGATAATGCAGTGTAATTGGATATCATGGATAGGGAAGTAAAGCATGGAATATGAATGCAGTCACTATAAATTTCAGAACTCTGTGAGAAGTCAGCAACTTCTCAGATGTGTCAGTTTTTACTCTGCGAGAACAGATGTATGGTTTGTTACCTGCTAAGAAGGTATAGTACCCAGAGTAGTTTAGGTTCACACGTGATGAATTTCTGATAGCTGGCAAAGGCCAGGTAGCATCCTACTAAGGTAAAAACAAAGGTCTCTTCACCTTTCCACCTTCACTTGGGTACCAGTTGTTTTACAATGGTGTGTGTGTGTGTGCTTATAAAACCATGACTAGAGTTCTGAGAATATAAATGTAAATTAAACTTGAAATACTTAGAGCGAAGGCTTAGAATATGTGTTTCCCTAGTTTGGAAAACATGAACTCAGTGCAGTCTTAACTTATTCAATTCTTTCAAAATAAAGCTAAAGTAAAATTTGATATTAAATTAATACAACTTCTGAGACACAGAAATTATCACACTCATTTCAGTAAAAGAGAGCTTGGCTTCTAAAAAATCCAAACCTCACAGTAACATTGAGAATGCTCTTAATGAGTTTGTCAAATTTTTTTTTAAATAATGGGGAGGATGGATTTTGGAAAAAATATGTAACAATGATTTTGGATTTCAGACTTTAAATTTTAAAATAATAAAATTAGACTTTCAAATTTCTTTCTGACTTTGCTTCTGAATCTAAATTGTTCAAGAGAATTTAAACCTTTTTGTTCCATTTATCATTGACATTTGAAAATAGAAAAAGGTTTTTTTGAAACTAGGGACAACTTGATGTGGCTGACATTTTATGATTGGGGTGACTAGTATTTTAATAGTAGAATTTCCATACAATTTTTCCCTCATTACAGAATCTCTAATAGTTTATATTAGATAATGTGGATGAACAAAACTTGTAGCAGGAAACAAAATGAAAAGTGAATTTTCAGCCCTGTGAATAAAATAACCCTGAAAGAAACTTACTAAAGACAAATCTGACCCATTTCTGAGACTTCTGAGAGTGCAAGTTTAAACTACTCTACTGATGAACGGTCTAAGAAAGAGAACCAAATGAGCAATCATAGTCATTGTTACTTAGAGAATTGCCTTATGAGGTTAGAGGCTTATCATCCTGATGGTCAGTCATTGACCTGTGATTAAATTCAGTAGGTTTAGTGGGGGGAAAGGTGGAAATAATTTGTGCCTCCCCTTCTCTTTCCCTTAAACTTCCAAAGAACTGACATGGCCCAGGAATTAAGGGATAAGGTCAGTTATCTACTTCTCACTCCTCCTAATGGGCCTTCTTCTAATGCAGAGACCAGGGTTAACTATCACCTTCCCTAAACACTTTTATCTTCATAAACAATGAAGTTTA
Organism: Cephalophus harveyi; assembly: GCA_006410635.1. Classification (NCBI taxonomy): domain Eukaryota; kingdom Metazoa; phylum Chordata; class Mammalia; order Artiodactyla; family Bovidae; genus Cephalophus; species Cephalophus harveyi. Next base: position 175,181 of record SJYT01041127.1, read on the forward strand.
CACATTATTCTTTCACTACTGATTCTTGTGATACACAATTGGTTCATAACCTGAATGATGAGTACTATTTTTTGGACTTCATCAAAAACCATCACATTAAAAAAAGGAAAATACAATGATTCTAGAAAATTGGTAAGATATGGGAAAGTAGACAATGTTCTTTTCATTTTGAATTATCGAATACTTAGCTTTTGCTCACTAATTAATAAAATACCTTAAAATTTTACAAAGAGTAATGTTTTGTCTGGCAAATATTAACTAACATTTTATCAAACTAGTATTCCCATTACTCCCTTCCATCCTTTATATCTCTGAAAGTGATCTTTCTAAATTTTAAATTTAATTATATTAATCTTCTGCTTGAAATCCTTTTAAGTAAGATAAAAGCTGAAATTCCTCATCAAAATAAGGTTCTCATTTGTCTAGCCATTGCCATTCACTTCAGCCTACATCTTATTTCACTTTCCCTGATTACTCTGTCATCACCCTTGCACTGCTTAAGCCCTTTCTCCACACGATGCATTTGCAATGTGAATATGACCATTTCCATGTTCTGCTCAACACTCTGTAAAATCCCCTCATCATCTAGCACATAAAATGCAAGCTCATTAAAAGAGCTTTCAAGGTTATCCACGATCTGTTTATAGCCTCACTCCACAGCCCCATTTTCTATCATGCCTGACTTCACACTTCATGCTCAAACAACATGAAACTGTACAGAGTCCCCAGAGACACAATATGATTCCTAATCTCTGAGTCTTTGCTCATACCAGGTTCTGTTTTTTTTTAATGTTATCCCTTTGTTGTTTATGTCTCTCTCCTAAGTCTTAATCCAGGTGTTCCTTGGGCTTCCCAGGTGACATTGGTTGTAAAGAACCACCCACTTGCCAATCAAGAGATGTAAGAGAGGCCTGTTTGACTGCTGGGTTGGGAAGATCCCCTGGAGGAGGGCATGGAACTCACTCCAGTATTCTTGCCTAGAGAATCCCATGGACAGGGAGCCTGGCGGGCCATGGTCCATAGGGTCATAAAGAGTTGGACACACCTGAAGAGATTTTGCAGGTATGTAGGCAGATGTTGCTCCCTCCCAAATTCCAAGAGAAGTGAGAAGACACTTACTGCATGCTGCTGAGTATACTGTGCAGACATCTATGATAGTACTTTTCCTATTATTTATAATTATCTGGTTGTCTGTATTTTCCTCACTAGATTTAAGCTCCTTGAGGGAAGTTACTTAATTATATGATTATTTCCCTAATGCCTGAAGAATAGAAGGAACTCAATGATTATATAATGGATTGGAGAGTGTCTAAACTAAATCATATCTTTTATGTCTGGTAGTCATGAAGGATTACTGAAAATCTTAAATATACCTTGCAATTTCATATACTCAGAGTGTACATTAAATGTAGCATTTTTGTAAGACAATACATTCCATATTTAACACATAACAATGCCTTTTTCCAGCAATTCCATTTTGAAAAGAAAGTCCTAAAAATATTATGATAATATAATAATACACTACTATAAAAACAAAAATATTTATATCATGCTCTAAAAATATCCTATAGATATTTATATCATACCCCCAAAAGATAGTTCTTTGCAGTAGTTGTTATGGCAAGTAAATTATAAACCACTATGATGGTCAATTTTATCCGTCAACTTGACTAGACTATGGTACCCACTTTTTGGCCAAATGCCAGTATAGATGATGCTATAAAGGTATTTTTTAGATGTAATTAACAGTGTCAGACTTTATTTTGGGGGGCTCCAAAATCACTGCAGATGATGATTGCAGCCATGAAATTAAAAGACTCTTGCTCCTTTGGAAGAAAAATTATGACCAACCTAGATAGCATATTGAAAAGCAGAGACATTACTTTGCCAACAAAGGTCCATCTAGTCAAGGCTATTATTTTTCCAATGGTCATGTATGGATGTGAGAGTTGGACTGTGAAGAAAGCTGAGCACCAAAGAATTGATGCTTTTGAACTGTGGCACTGGGGAAGATTCTTTAGAGTCCCCTGGACTACAAGGAGATCCAACCAGTCCATTCTGAAGGAGATCAGCCCTAGGTGTTCTTTGGAAGGAATGACGCTAAAGCTGAAACGCCAGTACTTTGGTCACCTCATGCGAAGAGTTGACTCGTTGGAAAAGACTATGATGCTGGGAGGGATTGGGGGCAGGAAGAAAAGGGGACGACAGAGGATGAGATGGCTGGATAGCATCACCAACTTGATGGACATGAGTTTGAGTGAACTCCCGGAGATGGTGATAGACAGGGAGGCCTGGTGTGCTGTGATTCATGGGGTCACAAAGAGTTGCACACGACTGAGCAACTGAACTGAACTGAACTGAACATTTATATCAGTTGTCCTTAAGTGTATTACCTCTGTAATGTGGATAGGTCTCATTTTCTCAAGAGAAAATGCCTAGAAAAAGAAGAAATTAATTTTCAAATAACCATCACTCAAGACTGCACTGAAATATCACCTCTTACTGGGTCTCCAGCCTTCAGATATACCCTGGAGCTTTTAGATGTACCAGTCCTTAAAATCCTATGAAGCAATTTCTTAAAATAAATAAAATGCTTTCCTCTCCTTTCTTTCTTTCTGTCTCTATCTCCACATCTGTCTCTCTAGATAGATAGATAGCAATGTGGAAATATGGATAGATATAGACACATGGATATGTAAACATACACACACCCTATTGGTTTTATTTCTGGGAAATATTAACTAATGCGAAAGGAAAATAAACAAGGAAATATTTGGGGAAATTATCATATATTTCCTACCCAAACCCCTTAACATCTCTATGTTTTCATCAAAAAATAATAAGGCAGTTCTTTACATATTAAGACAGAAAACAAGTCATGAAGAACTTTCTGTTGCTTAGTAAAGCTGATATTTTTAAAATCCATTCATGTATATGTGTAGGTATATAATAAATCAGTCAGTTCAATTCAGTCCCTCAGTTGTGTCCATTTTTGTGACCCCATGGACAGTAGCATGCCAGGCTTCTATGCCCATCACCAGCTCCCGGAGCTTGTTCAAACTCATGTCCATCAGGTCAGGGATGCCATCCAATCAATTCATCTTCTGTCCTCCCCTTCTCCGTCTTCAATATTTCTCAGCATCAGGGTCTTATCCAATGATAAGTTCTTCACATCAGGTGGAAAAGTATTGAAGTTTCAGCCTCAGCATCAGTCCTTCCAATGACTCTTCAGGACTGATTTCCTTTAGGATTGACTGGTTGGATCTCCTTGCAGTCCAAGAGACTCTCAAAAGTCTTCTCCAACACCAAAGTTCAATAGCATCAATTCTTCGAGCTTTCTTTATGGTCCAACTCCCACATCCATATGTAACTACTTGAAAACCCATAGTTTTGACTAGACAGATCTTTGTCGGCAAAGTAATGTCTCGGCTTTTTAATACGCTGTCTAGGTTGGTCATAGCTTTTCTTCCAAGGAGCAAGAGCTTTTTTTTTATTTCATGGCTGCAGTTACCATCTGCAGTGATTTTGGAGCCCAAGAAAATAAAATCTGTCACTGTTTCTATTGTTTCCCCAGCTATTATCATGAAGTGATGGGACCAGATGCCATGAGCTTTGTTTTTTGAATGTTGAGATTTAAGCCAACTTTTTCACAATCCTCTTTCACTTTCATCAAGAAGCTCTTTATTTCCTCTTAACTTTCTGCCTTAAAGGTGGTTTCATCTGTGTATCTGAGATTATTGATATTACTCCCAGCAGTCTTGATCCCAGCTGTTGATTCATACAGCCTAGCATTTTGCATGACCTGCACTGTGCATAAATTAAATAGGCAGAGTGACAATACACAAGCTTGATGTAATCCTTTCCCAATTTGGAACCAGTCTGTTGTTCCATGTCCAGTTCTAACTGTTGCAACTTGACCTGCACATAGATTTCTCAGGAGGCAGGTCAGGTGGTCTGGTACTTCCATCTCTTGAAGAATTTTCCATAGATGGTTGTGATCTACACAGTAAAAGGCTTTGGTATAATCAACAAAGCAAAAGTAGATGGTTTTCTGGAATTCTCTTGCTTTTTCTATGTTCCAACAGGCGTTAGCAATGTGATTTCCAGTTCCTCTGTCTTTTCTAAATCCAACGTGACCATCTGGAAGTTCACGGGTCATGTAGTGTTCAAGCCCAGCTTGGAGAATTTTGAGCATTACTTTGTTAGCTTGTGAGATGAGTGCAATTGTGCAGTAGTTTGAACATTCTTTGGCATTGTCCTTCTTTGGGATTTGAATGAAAACTGACCTTTTCCAGCCCTGTGGCCACTGCTGAGTTTTCCAAATTTGCTGGCATATTGAGTGCAGAACTTTCATAGCATCATCTTTTAGGATTTGAAATAGCTCAACTGGAATTCCATCACCTCTACTAGCTTTGTTCGTAGTGATGCTTTATAAGGCCCAATTGACTTCACATTCCAGGATGTCTGGCTCTAGGTGAGTGATCACACCATTATGACTATCTGCATCATGAAGATCTTTTTTGTACAGTTCTTCTGTGTATTCTTGCCACCTCTTCTTAATATCTTTTGCTTCTGTTAGGTCCATACCATTTCTGTCCTTTGTTGTGTTCAACTTTGCATGAAATGTTCCCTTGGTATGTCTAATTTTCTTGAAGAGATCTCTAGTCTTTCCCATTCTATTGTTTTCCTCTATTTCTTTGCATTGATCACTGAGGAATGCTTTCTTACCTCTCCTTGTTATTCTTTGGAACTCTCCATTCAAATGGATATATCTTTCCTTTTCTCCTTTGCCTTTAGCTTCTCTTCTTTTCTCAGCTATTTGTAAGTCCTCCTTAGACAACCATTTTGCCTTTTTGCATTTATTTGGGGGGGGGGGGATGGTCTTAATCAGAGCCTCCTGTACAATGTCACAAACCTCCGTTCATAGTTCATCAGGCACTCTGTCTACCAGATCTAACCCCTTGAATCTATTTCTTACTTCCACTGTATAATTGTAAGGCATTTGATTTAGATCATACCTGAATGATCTTGTGATTTTACCTACTTTCTTCAATTTTGGTCTGAATTTGGCAATAAGGAGTTCATGATCTGAACCATAGTCAGCTCCCAGGCTTGTTTTTGCTGACTCTATAGAGCTTTTCCATTTGGGCTGCAAAGATTATAATCAAACTGATTTTGGTTTTGACCATCAGGTGATGTCCATGTGTAAAGTCTTCTCTTGTGTTGTTGGAATAGTGTGTTTGTTATGACCAGTATGTTCTTTTGGCAAAACTGTTAGTCTTTGCCCTGCTTCATTTTGTACTCCAAAGCCAAATCACTTGTTATTCCAGGTATTCCAGTCCCCCATAATGAAAAGGGCATTTTTTTCTGGGTGTTAGTTCTAGAAGGTCTTGTAGGTCTTCATTGAACCACTCAACTTCAGCTTCTTCATCATTACTGTTTGGGGCATAGAATTAGATTACCCTGATATTGAATGGTTTGTCTTGGAAATAGACAGAGTTCATTCTGTCATTTTTGAGATTGCACCCCAGTACTGCATCTCAAACTCTACTGTTGACTATGAGGGCTACTCCATTTCTTCTAAGAGATTCTTGCCCACAGTAGTAGTAGATTAATGATCATCTGAATTGAATTTTCCCATTCCAATCCATTTTAGTTCACTGATTGCTAAAATATCGATGTTCACTCATGTCATCTCATGTTTAACCACTTCTAATTTACCTTGATTCATGGACCTACCTACCATTCCAGGCTCCTGTGCAATATTGCTGTTTGCAACATCAGACTTTACTTCCGTCACCAGTCACATCCACAACTGGGCATTGTTTTTACTTTGGCTCTGTCTCTTTATTGTTTCTGGAGTTATTTCTTCACTATTCTCCAGTAGCATACTGGGCACCTTTCAGTGTCCTATCTTTTTGCCTTTTCATACTGTTCATGGGGTTCTCAAGGCAAGAATACTGAAGTGGTTTGGTTTGCCATTCCCTTCTCCAGTAGACCACGTTTTCTCAGAACTCTCTACCATGACTCATCTGTCTTGGGTGACCCTCATGGCATATAATAAATATCAACTTGATAACAATGATTATCTCTGAGTAAGTAGAGGTAACTCTTACTGCCTTTTGTCTCATCAGTTCATTTTGAATTATTTTCAATGACTCTGTTATATGTAAAATAATACAAAATCACATTTTAGAAGTATACATTATTTCACACCTGTTCTTACAATGCTCTTCCTTGACAATTTTCTATTACTGGTATAGCAACCACACTTCCTTCTCTCTTCAACTTCACAACACATAACCATATTCCAGGAATTCAGATTTTGACATACCTTTTCTCAGAAGTCTTTTATGATTCATCCTTTTAAGTAGAATTGCTTACTACTTTGTATGAGTCACCATTGAACCCTGAACAAAACATATCATATACAAAATTATATATATATGTGTGTGTGTGTATGTGTGTGTGTGTTTGAGGTATTTTTGTCTTATAGATTCTTCTTTGTGTGATGATTTATTTATTCAACAAATGCATGGCTAGGATATGTCAAACAATTGATATGACAAAGCTAGACAGTGTATTAAACAGCAAAGACACTACTTTGCCAACGAAGTTCCATATACTCAAAGCTATGGTTTTTCCAGTAGTCATGTACAGATGTGAGAGTTGGACCACAAGGAAGGCTGAGCACCAAAGAACTGACGCTTTCAAATTGTGGTGCTGGAAAAGACTTTTGAGAGTTCCTTGGACAACAAGGAGATCATACCAGTCAATCCTAAAGAAAATCAACTCTGAATATTCATTGGAAGAACTGATGCTGAAGTTGAAACTCCAAAATGTTGGTCACCTGATGCAAAGAGCCAAAGCATTGGAAAAGACCTTGATGCTGGGAAAAATTGAAGGCAAAAGAAAAAGGGGGGTGGCAGAGGATGAGATGGTTGTGAGGCATTACTTACTCAAAGGACATAAATTTGAACAAACTCCTAGTGATAGTAGTGGACAGAGGAGTATGGCATGCTGCAGCCTGTGGGATTGCAGAGTCAGACATGATTAAGTGACTGAAAAATAACAAAGACACTGTCTGAACAAAGAGTTCAGACACTCTTCTAGACACTGGAGAGAGCAGTTAACAAAAATCTAAAGTTTGTATCCTCATGAACTTTTCCTGTTAGTAGAAGAGAGTGGCAAAATGTAGAACAAGTAAGAACTGTACGTTTAAATTTGAGTCTCCTGTCTTCAGACCCTTCTACCTTCTCCTCCTCCTTGTTGCATTCATCTACATCCCAAGGCTCTTCTCTTCATTTTCCAATTTTTATTTCCTGGATTATTGTTACCCTTTTTAACATTACTCAAATCATCACAATTCTTCCAGTACCCTAACATTTTAGTTCCTCAGTCTCCCTTGCTAAATCTCCTATTCTCCAGAGCTGTATCTTCTTCTCTTTCAGCTACTCTTACATATAATAACTGTAGCCCCTCATAACCTATTTCTGTACCTTCAACTATCCAAATACCAGTTTCCTTTTTTTTTTTTTTTTCAGATTAGTCATTGTAGTTCCATATTCTTACAAATCTTTGACTCCACTGGAACCTAGACAACAATGATTCTATCAACTTTTAGTATTCTTTAAGTTCCATATGACCTCACTTACTTCCTTAATCAGTTATAACCTTTTGTATACACCATCAATATATTTGCCCCTCTCACTGACATACTCCCTTGATTAAAACACCCTAGTTAAAGCCAAGAGTAAACTTATTGCAGGCTATTGTCTCCAGAACTGAAAATATCTGAGAAAAAAAAAAAGAAAACAAAATAATGCTGACTATTCTCACTTTAATATCAGTAACATAAAACTTCGAGACTTCCCTGGTAATCCAGTGGCTAAGAATCTTCCTGCCATTGCAGGGGACATGGGTTCAATCCCTGGTCTAATGACTAAGATCCTACATGCCAGGGGGCAAGTAGGCCCATGTGTCACAACTACTGAAGCCCACACAACCTAGAACCTGTGGTCTACAACAAGAGGGTAGCCCCACTTGCTGCAGTTAGAGAAAGCCTATATGTAGCAACAAAGACACAGCACAGCCATAAATAAATACAATAAAGAAATTAATCAAAAAAGTAATAACAACTTTAAGTAATCTTTAATATTTTCTGGAAAAATCATATTTTCCTACCCCATTCTTCCACTTTTCTTTGCCCATCTTAATTAAAAACCTACTCTCAAGTACACCTCAGCCTCTGCAATCGTCCCATTGCTTTTTTTTATTATAGCAAACTTTCATGTAGAGTCTCTGTACTTTGTTTCTTCTGATTTTCTTCTCCTACTGCTTCTTAAGCTCATACCAATGGGAGGTTTGCCTCACCACTACAACAAAATTACTCCTATACATATGACCAATGCTACTCACTTTGCAAAATGAAAAGATCAGTTCTTTTTTCCATATTTGACTGAGCAGCAGCATCTCACCCAGGTTACCATTCTCTCTTCCTTGGTATAATTTCTTCACTGAGGCTTAAGGGATCCAAAGTCATCTTATTTTCTTCCCATATGTTGAGTGTATGGTCTTATTTTCCTCTTCTCTCCCTATGATCTCTAAACATTAACATAAAGGTACAGTCCCAGTTTCTCTAACGTCTTCAGATAATTTCACATCTTAAATGCCATCTACCAAATATACCAAATATATATCTCTATCACATCTCTCCCTACAGTTTCACAGTTAAATGATAAAATGTTTACTTGACACCTCCACAAGGATGTCAAAGAGGTGTCTCATTTTTCACATGTCCTAAATCAAATTGCTGGTAATAGGTAATCACTCTCTGGCAACAGTGACTCTAGACTCAGAATATAAATGGCTATATCTCCAGTTGGAAATTGAACTTGTGGTCAAGGTGTAATAGATGCTAAGAAAAATTAATAAATTTTAAAAAATCTACTATACTGAAATTACTGAGTGGGGGACTGGAAGTAAATCACAGCTGTGATAATTCAAATACGGCCACATGCAAACATAAGCAGCTTCGTAGTGGAGCAGCTCTTTATAAATACTGTGAGGTACTTTCAGTAAGTAAGTTATAGATCCTGTGCTGTGTTAATGCAAATGTAGCAGATAGTTATGCAGATGAGGTCCAGGTACTAAATTGTAAGTAAAGCTAATTATAAACTTATGAGTTGGAATAGTTTCAAGATGCTTTCCACTTAAAGACAGTTTAAAAGGAAAACTTAAAATATCCCAGGTAAATCAAAGTGAAAGTAAAAGTTGCTCAGTAGTCATTGTCCAGCTCTTTGCAATCCATGAAATTCTCCAGGCCAGAATACTGGAGTGGGTATCTGTTCCCTTCTCTAGGGGATCTTCCCAACCCAGGAATAGAACCTAGGTCAAAATGGTTGGAGGCTAATGGGCATTTTGAAGACTTAGTGAAGTTTCTTAAAGCATTTTATTTATCATAGCTGTAATTAAGCTTAAAATGCTGACATATTTTTTTCTGACTCTAAGCCATATTCAAATCCCAGAAAGACAAATATATCAAACATTCTTACAGTACATTAGGATAATTCCATAATTGTTTATCTTGAGAACTAATGTTTATGAGCATCATGCAGCTATCAAAACCTAGAAAAACCTTACAGTTTGAATCCCCTATAGCATTCAATTATTGAAGGATATAAAAGTGAGAACTACTGATTAGCACACTAACTTGGATTACCATAGTGACAGAAATTTTGAATTCTTGTCTTTATTTTTATGCACTTGTTTGTTGTTTGTTTGCAGCAGAATGAAATTTCAAAGGCTACTAAAAAAGGATTCAGCACAGCTGAGTTCTGGTCCTATCACTGGCATCACTATCAGAGTGATTCATAGGAGTCCCTAATCTCCCTGGATATCAGTTTCTACATATCTAAAATGAAGGAGAAAGTTAAATAACTATTTAATGAAGGACAATGCTTTTAAAATGTATTATTTACATGCCTAATATCCTTTTGAACTGTAGGATTATATAAAATATTTTATAAAATGATTTCTCTTGTTCCTTGAACTTTATTAGATATGGATTAATATTCAAAGAGACAACATGCCTTCACTTTCAATATATAGCCAAGCTATAACATTGGATTATTATCATATTAAAAGGCTTCCCTAGTGGCTCAGTTGGTAAAGAATCTGCCTGTAATGCAGGAAACCTAGGTTCTATCCCTGGGTTGGGAAGACCCCTTGGAGAAGAAATGGCACCCACTCCAGTACTCTTGCCTGAAGAATTCCATGGAGAGAGGAGCTAGATGGGCCACAGTCCATGGGATTGCAAAGAGTCGAACACGACTGTGCAATTAACTTTCTTTCTTTTCTTTCATCATATTAAAAGAGACATAAAGCTCTGACAGTTCAAAAAAATTAACAGTTGGCAAGTATTATAAACCATAACAAATAAGATGATATGCCATTTTAAAGGTAAACAATGAATTTTCCAAATATGCGTCATCAGAGTCAGAATCGCTACATACTACAAACATAAAATTTTTATTTGAGCACTTTAAAAATGAAATATAAGTAGTTTTTATTCTTCCACCTTAGGAAAAAAGTACAAAATACATTTTATTAGCATTAAATCTTCTTTAAAAGTTCAGTGACATTAAATGTTGATGTGTACATTATTTTGTCTTTCCCTACAGTATGTAGCAAAAAGACAAGATACTATTTCTGCTTGGGTTTAGGAAATATGTACTTCTGTTTTAGTATCAAATTCAAAACTACTTCCACTTAAAATAATTGAATGAAGTAACTAAAAAAGAGATTAAAGTTAACTAAAAGAATAAATTTAGTTTTAACAGTGAAAATAACATGTAGAAGAGAAGAACAAAGAAAAACATAGTGAGAAAATGACTGGAAATGAAGAGATAAGGCAGTGTTGGTGCTGTTGTTCAGTTGCCCAGTCGTGTCTGACTCTTTGTGACCCCACAGACTACAACACGCCAGGCCTCCTTGTCCCTCACCATCTCCCAAAGTTTGCCCACATTCATGTCCATTACATCAGTGATGCCATCCAGCCATCTCATCCTCTGATGCCGTCTTCACTTCTGCCTTCAATCTTTCCCAGCATCAGGGACTTTTCCACTGAATTGGCTCTTTGCACCAGATGACCAAAATACTGGAGCTTCAGCTTCAGCATCCGTCTTTCCAACAAGTATTCAGGGTTGATTTCCCTTAAGATTGACTGATTTGATCTCCTTGCTGTCCAGGGGACTTTCAGGAGTCTTCTCCAGCACCATAGTTCTAAGAGGAAAATGCAGTGAGAAAATGACTGGAAATGAAGAAATAAGGTGTAGACAAAGAGAAAGAGACCATGGGGATGAGTAGCAAAGGAAGGTAGAAGAAAAGAAGCTTGAATAAATGTGGTCAAAGAGGAAAGGTCTTTTTTGAATGTGTCAAACATGATTTCTCCCACAGTCTATTATAGTTTTCAAGCATTATAGAGTTGCCATGTGTGACTGTGAATTCCTAAATAACGTTTTATGAAAGTCTAGATCCAGCGGCCAATAGTTCTCCAAAATAAAGAAAAGGTTTATATTTGTTATGTTTTCGGCTCATTTCTGGGAGGAATTCTTGAGTGAATAAAATTTGTGCTCAAAGGCAGATTTTTGCTACTCCTACTAGTATTAACTGAAGCACTGACAGAAATGGTAAAACTTAATATTCTATATTAAGTTACAATATTACTGTAGAATGATCCAAAGTCACAGTCAGTATAGAAAGGCAAAAAATGAACTATGTTGCACAGATCCTAAAGAAAAAAGTCACTTTGTCTTAGGCAAAAGTATGTAAGTGTAGGAGGTAACTGTAAACTGCCTCTAAGCTCTTTTAAGGTGAAATAATATGGCACCCTACTCCATACTCCTGCCTGGAAAATCCCATGGATGGAGGAGCCTGGTAGGCTGCAGTCCCTGGGGTCGCGAAGAGTCGGACAGGACTGAGCGACTTCACTTTCACTCTTCACTGTCATGCATTGGAGAAGGAAATGGGAACCCACTCCAGTGTTCTTGCCTGGAGAATCCCAGGAACGGCGGAACCTGGTGGGCTGCCGTCTATGGGGTCCCACAGAGTCGGACACGACTAAAGTGACTTAGCAGGAGCGGGAATGTAACTTTGAAATGTGTAGTTACTATCTTGTAACTTAGTGGCATTGTATGAATAACATCAGGCTTCCCATGTGGCACTAGTGGTAAAGAACCCACCTGCCAATGCAGGATAGTTTAGAGATGGGAGTTTGCTCCCTGGGTCGGGAAGATTCTATGGAGAAGGTCATGGAAACCCACTCCAGTATTCTTGCCTGGAGAATCCCACGGACTGAGCAGCTTGGAAACAGGTCATGAGGTTGAAAAGAATCAGACATGACTGAAGCTACTTAGCACATACTCATGCATAAATGATATTTAAAATTTAACCTTTGTCTTTCCAAAATTGCAATATTTCCTATGAACTCTAATGGAAATATATATTCAGAGATACAGGAAACTTGGTTTTATCTTTGACAGTCTCTAGATAAACTTAAGTAGTTTTAAAATTACTATTGCTTTTTTCCTGTAGAAGGGGCCTTGATAAGAACAATGATAGAAACTGATGATCTATTTGCAGTTCAAAATGTTTGCAGTTCTAAATCAGATATCGTCAATTGCCTAAAAATATTATTTAAATATAAAATGTATCATTTGATATTAAATGAGTAAATATCTGCAAATGCTTAGAATTATATGTATATAATATACACATAAAATCTTATATGTTTATTACCTACTATTTCACTTCCATTTCATACTCAACACACATAAAGGAAAATTCATAAATTTCCCCTATATATCTAATTTCTCACTTTGTTAAATGCATCACATTCTTCCACTTCTTTAAATCAAAATCTCAAATTCATTTTACACTTCTCTATCTCCTGCTTATATCTATTTAGACAACAATACTTTATACCTTTACTTTGATTGATTCATGTTGTTTTTATAACTTTCTGAAAAGAACAATTGACTGGGCTGTAAAGACTCCACTTTTATAGTTTCTCTACATTGTCCACCTCTGTTATATTAGTCTTCCCAAAATGTTTTCCATCCTGCTACTTGCCTGCTTAATAACTCAAAATGGATTACTGTAACCTAGTGAATGGATTCCAACCATTTTTTCCTGACATCATCTGTCCATGATTAAATGTAGATGCTCAATTATTTTCACTCCCTCAAATAAACCACCTAAGATTGTCCATACAGGTATTATGAAAATTTTGACAACACTTCACCAATCATTAAATATCTTTCTTTGAACAATTCTGTTATTACATGGATTTATACTAGACCAAACATGTGTCATGTTCTAGATTTAAGCTGCTCAAAGACTATAAAATATTATCATGGTCAAATATCTCCACAAACATGATACTACATTTTGAGGATGATAATAAATAATATCTTGCTTTTCTGAAACCTAGTGCAATTATCTAATGTCTAAAGAAACTATGTATTCATTTTAGATTCTCACAATCAAAATTAGAAGTGGGAAGGGCCCTGTGGAATGGTATGGTAAAGTTCTTATCTTTGAGCTAGACATGACTCCTAGGATAGGGAGAAAGAAGTAGGACATTTCAGAGTCTGTAAAAGAAACAGAAACATAATGTTTTTTAAAAGTTGCACTAATTTAGCTAAATTGATATTCAAATATGTCATTTCTAATTTTTTCAGTAGAATATTATAGTCATATCAAAATTTTAAAAAAAATAAATGTTGATATGACTCTTTTAGGGAGAGTTAGAGAGCAGCTGCCTATGATCCCAAATTGGAGTAACTATGAGGCTCTAGCAAACAGTGTGATTTGCTGTTAATGACAGTATCATGCAAATTCCATGTGTATATGTAAGCCCCTTTTCCCACTCAAAGCCTACCTTAATAATCCAATTAATCAATCAAGACATAATGTAATGTGCTTATTTCCCATGAAAAGATAAACAATTAGACTAACTCCCTAAATAATTTGTACTGTAACTACAAAAAGTAACACTGAAGTATTTAGATCTTCATCAGTTCAGTTCAGTTCAGTCACTCAGTAGTGTCCGAGTCTTTGTGACCTCATGGACTGCAGCATTCTAGGTTTCCCTGTCCATCACTAATTCCCAAAGCTTGCTCAAACTCATGTCCATTGAGTTGGTGATGACATCCAACCATCTAATCCTCTGTAGTCCGCTTCTCCTCCTGCCTTCAGTTTTTCCCCAAATCAGGGTCTTTTCCAGTGAGTCAGTTTTTCACATCAGGTGGCCAAAGTATTGGAGCTTCAGCTTCAACATCAGTCTTTCCAATGACTATTCAGGACTAATTTCCTTTAGGATGGACTGGTTGGATCTCCTTGCTGTCCAAGGGACTCTCAAGAGTCTTCTCCAACACCACAGTTCAAAAGCATCAATTCTTCGGCCCTGAGCTTTCTTTATAATCCAAATCTCATGTCCATACATGACTACTGGAAAAACAATAGCTTTGACTATAAGGACCTTTTTTAGCAAAGCAGTGTCTGTTTTTTTACGTGCTGTCTGAGTTAGTCATAGCTTTTCTTCCAAGGAGCAAGGGTCTTTTAATTTCATGGCTGATGATGTTCATAAACTTATTTTGATGTTTATAACAAATATGTTTGATGTTTAAACATATTTGATATTTTGATATTCATAAACATTTTATGTACATTCTGATACATATACATTCTCTTGAGTGTGAATAATAAGAAGCCTATGGTGGCTTGAAAATGCCTGTGATACCTATTAATTAATTAATATTTTGACCATCTATTTAAAATGAATGTGTTTTTCTAGACCGCTCTTAAATACGAATTTTATGCATAGATTTGTTTATGGATTCAATTACGTAAGACATAAAGGTTATATTTGTTTTCTTTTAAAAATGAATTATAAACTTAAAAAAATTATCCTGGATATAAAATTATAGAACATACCACACTCACATACAGAGAGACTTCTTGAAGTAGAGTCACTCATTTAGAATTTTCACTTTAGGGTGTGTGAAACAAACTCTACAGAAATATAGTCCACTGAGTTGAAATGCCCTCATTTGTGGCAATTATGTATGCTTCTGTTATACCCCTAGCTGTATTTGTATATATGTTATAGAAGGACCAATTAAAGATTTTGATATTATGACATAATTTTTATATTTATTACACTCAAATTAATCTTCCAATTTTTCTAGATATTATTTTCTTCATTTTAGAAACATCTTATTTACCACTTTAAGACTGTAATGTTATCTTCATAGACTTTTTTCCACAGCATCTTCTTCTCCATTTCCCTCCATCATTTTTAGCCCTGTACTAGTCAACTTGGGCTTTCATAATATACCAGAGATTGGGTAAGTTAAACAGCAGAAATATATTTCCTTACAGTTATGGAGGTTAGGAATCCAAGGTCAAAGTGCCAGGAGGCTTGCTTTCTTCCCCTCTTCCTGACTTGCAGACAGCCACCTTCTCACTATGGCTTCACATGACCTTTTCTCTGTGACCCTGTGAAAAGAAACAGAGAGATCTTTGGTCTCTTCTTATAAGTGCACTAGTCCTTTCTGATGAGAGCCTTAAAGCTTATGATTTAACTTAATCTTATTTACCTTATTAAAGTCTCAATCTCAATATGCAGTCACATTGGGTTTAGTGCTTCATTGAATTTTAGGGACACACAATTCAGTCTATAAAAATTCCTGATGCCAATTTTTTTTTTTTGCATTTTCATTACTCTTTATCTTAAAGTTTCACAGAACTTCAGTCTTATTTTTTTAGATTAAAGATCATATCAAAATATATAAAAAATAATAAATAACATTGTCCTAAGTTCAGAAAGTATCTGGAGTGTGTTTCCAAGAGTAAAAGATCAATCTTATGAAGTCACTTTATACTTTACAACTTCAATAAGTGCTATCAAATCAGTGATATCTACCTTTTCATAAAGGTTTCTTAAAATATCATAAAAGTGATGATTCTTCCTCATGAAATTTCCTCATGAAATTATATCCTGAAATTATGAAAAATCTCTGACACTCTTTCCTGAAGATAAACACTCAAAACAAATATATAGTGCATGTAAAATACACTGAATCAATGGAAAGAAAATGTTTTTTCACAGATTTCTGTTTGACAGTCCTCAAGGAACTGAGAAAATCAAATTTTATATTTTAGCTTGTCATGTGAACCTTTTCAAAACCTTTGGACAAAATGTGATGTATATACTCATATATGTGTATATACACACATAAAAATAAATGCATTCCATGTAATTACATGACCTTGGAGAAAGATTTAAAATTGCTACAGGTAAATTTTTCCATTTACATAAAGTATTTTGTATCACATTTGCATCTTTATAGTGCTTGATTTAATCTTATTTTGGTCAACTAGCCTTTTTTTAAGACTTGCAAATTATTTCCATAGACTATGACTTTTGAATTTTATCTTCAATACTTTGAATGTATAGAGAATCTTATCCAATCTATTGTCAATTCACAGGATTCCAAGGCGCTATTATAGTTTTCAGCATATACGTCTTTCACTTCCTCGGTTAAATTTATTCCTAGGTAATTTTTTATTCTTGTTATGAGTATAAATGGAATTGTTTTCTTAATTTCTCTTTCTGCTAGCTCATTGTTAGTGTATAGAAATGCAACAGATTACTGAATAGTATCTTGCAATTTTAATGTATTATATTATTTCTAACAGTTTTTGGTGGAGTCTTTAGTGTTTTCATTATATAAAATGATGTCATCCACAAATAGTTACAGCTTTACTTTTCCAGTGTGGATGCCTTTCATTTCTTGAGCTTGCCCACAGTTTCTTGCCACATGGGCTTTTCCAACATGTCCAATAATTTCTTTAAGCCTGCAGAAAGTCTGATTTGGGGTTTTAAGCTCTTCACCTTTCCTGCATGCCATTGTCTAAAAAGTAGGTCAGAGGTCCTACCCCAAACAGAGGGAAGAGATTTTACCAGGCATGAACACCAAGGGTGGGAGTCAGGGGGCCCACTCTAAGGTCTGCCTATTACACCAAGTGATAATAATGATTGTGTTTTGTGTGGATAGGATCATGGAGTTTGGGTAGGACAGACTAGGGTTAGAATGCTGTCTGTTGTTAGCTTTGTGAAGTTGTCTGCTTTTCTATAAATGTCAATTCTTTCATACTTAAAAGTATAGGTAATGAGACCTACTTCATGACATTGACTACATGAGAAGATAATTCTGCAGCACTTAACTATCATACACACCACTTAGAAGTGTTTTGAACTTTTTATTATTGCTACAAATGTTAAATGTGTGCTTTCTGAGTAATCTTTATTTTTAGAATAAATAGAATAAACAGATATATATATATATATAAATACTATCTATTTAATGCTGTCTATTCTTACTAAGATTCTACTTCTGAGCCCAAAGCTATAAAAGGGAATTTTATTATACTATACCTATAAATGGGCTTCCCAGGTGGCTCACTGGTTAAGAATCTGCCTGCAATGCAGGAGACCTGGGTTTGATCCCTGGGTCGGGAAGATCCCCTAGGGAAGAAAATGGCAAGCCACTCCAATATTCTTCCCTGGGAAATCCCATGGACAAAGGAGCCTGGCAGGGTACAGCCCATGGGGTTGCAAAGAGTTGAACCCAACTTAGCAACTAAACAGCAGCAGCAGAACTATAAATAAATTACTTCAATGGAAGATATAAGAATTTTCTTGTACTTTTTCAGCTTTGAGTTACTTTAAAATTAGCTCCAAAGTAGATGATTCTATCTGTCAACACACTTGTTTTCCTAAAACCTTCTCCAGGCACTGTTTGAGGCTTTCCTAATGTTTCATGTTTTGTTTTCTTTTGTTTTGTTTTTCCCCCCCGAGTACGCTTCCTTCTTTCCACTTGGCTTCAGATCTCAACTCTATCTAGCAACAGCCTAAATATTTATAAACCTTAAGCTACAGACTTTCTTTCAAAACCACCATAAAATTGAAAAGTGAAACTGAAAGTGTAGTGATAACATCAAGAACAAATATATTGACTGGAGAATTCTGAAGGGCACAAGGAAATTTTGGAAAACTGTTTTCCTTGTCCTGTTCCCAAATTATAACAGGCCTATTTCTTCTTATAACACCTCACAATTCTATTTTTAAATGATGCCCTAAGAAATCAATGACAATAATTTCAGAAGCTATCAACTCTACTTGATTGTTAAATCGGACTAGAAATTCAGAATCACATCCTTTCCCTCCAAGGGTCCAGAGTAAGGAAATGAAAAGGAGAAAGGGAACTGTCATCTACTTGAGAGTTGGCTGTGTATGAGTCACTTGCTTTAACTTTTATAAATGCTTTCTCTTAATGTCATTTCATGAACTACATTAGCTGTAGGAAAATGGGGATGTTCTAAAACATGATCAATTTCAAAATTTCAGCATATAATTTTATAATTTTAGACTGATACTTGTCAAAAAAAAAAAACTCTCAATATTTTCTATTGCCTATCAAATCTAACCACAATTTTAAAAAATATTTTGTTGCTGATAAGACAGAATTTGCTACACACATACACATACACATACCCAAATATGTGGCACAAGCACATGTACATGCTATAGCATAAGGAAATTTTGAGGTGTTTCATCAAAAAGAAAGAAAGAAGAGATATTGACTGTAATGTAACTTAGGCAGAGGAAAACAAAACAAAATTATAATAGGTACATTGAAGAGCTTCTGCATGTGACTATGAAGTTTGTTCGATTGTCCTGGAGAAACACAAACATGTGGTAGCACAGAGCTTCCTCCAACTGAGTGGATGGGCATGTCTAACACTGAAGTGCAGTGTTAAGACATTGTTGAGTACACTTAATTTACATTCTGTAGTGTCATTTTCATTGATAATAAAGATTCCACTTTGATTTTTATCTGCCAAAATCCTCTGTTTTCTTAACAGATTTTGAACTTAAGTGAAGTAAACAGAGATAACAACCACTGGGTTTCCTCACACTCTAACAAAATGATGAACTTAGAGTGATGTTTTTAACATTAATTAATTCTAATCAGTTATCTGTGATATATTGCATTTTGCCTTTTATGCTTATCTCTGTGCTTCTACTTTTATAAAACTGCAATTTTCTGTGTGTGGTAATTATTGCTGTCTTATCATTATTGTGCTTTCCCCTTTGGAAGGAAATAAATAAGCCTACAAACCTGTATGCAGGTCATGAAGCAAGAGTTAGAACTGGACATGGAACAACAGACTAGTTCCAAATAGGAAAAGGAGTACATCAAGGCTGCATATTGTCACCCTGCTTATTTAACTTATATGCAGGGTACATCATGAGAAACACTGGGCTGGAAGAAACACAAGCTGGAATCAAGATTGCTGGGAGAAATAGCAATAACCTCAGATATGCAGATGACACCACACTTATGGCAGAAAGTGAAAAGGAACTAAAAAGCCTCTTGATGAAAGTGAAAGAGAAGAGTGAAAAAGTTGGCTTAAAGCTCAACATTCAGAAAACTAAGATCATGGCATTAGGTCCCATCACTTCATGGCAAATAGATGGGGAAACAGTGAAAACGGTGTCAGACTTTATTTTGGGGGGCTCCAAAATCACTGCAGATGGTGATTGCAGCCATGAAATTAGAAGATGCTTACTCCTAGGAAGGAAAGTTATGACCAACCTAGACAGCATATTCAAAAGCAGAGACATTACCTTGCCAACAAAGGTCCATCTAGTCAAGGCTATGGTTTTTCCAATGGTCATGTATGGATGTGAAAGTTGGACTATAAAAGAAAGCTGAGCACCGAAGAATTGATGCTTTTGAATTGTGATGTTGGAGAAGACTCTTAAGAGTCCCTTGGACTGCAAGGAGATCCAACCAGTCCATCCTAACAGAGATCAGTCCTGAGTATTCATAGGAAGGACTGATGTTGAAACTGAAACTCAAATACTTTGGCCACCTGATGCGAAGAGCTGACTCATTGGAAAAGACCCTGGAGGCTGGAAAACATTGAAGGCAGGAGGAGAAGGGGACAACAGAGGATGAGATGGTTGGATGGCATCACCGACTAGATGGACATGGGTTTGGGTGAACTCCGGGAGTTGGTAATGGACAGGGAGGCCTGACGTGCTGCTGTTCACGTGGTAGCAAGAGTCAGACACGACTGAGCGACTGAACTGAACTGAAAAGCTGAAACACTAATCTACGTTTAGACAAACATTATGGATGTTAAATATTCCTTATCATCAGCAAGCTCATCAGAATTCACAACATGATTGACCATGGACACGCATTTTTAAAATTTATGAACTCTTTGTTCTGATTTTTTGTTACTGTAGGTTCAAAAAGAGGGCACAATCATTGGGCAAATAATTAAAATTAACTTAAACATATATTTATAAATAATAATACCTTAATAGTTGTGGAACAGAACATAATTTCAGAAGTTTCCCAATACTTTTTTAAATTCTAGCCTCTCCTCACTTGGAGATATATGAATATATAATTAAAAACTTTGTCTGCCACTCTTCAGAATTTAATAGCATTATAACTCCAGTATTTGACCTAGATAGGTTTCATTTGTTACTTTATTTTATTATATATATTTTTTGCAGGGAAAAACTCATTTAATAGGTTAGTGAAGCAAATATACTATTTAAACTTTGTTTTTACTTTATAGTATACCAAATTAACTACTCAAATGAATCCATCAAGTGCATAATGAAAATGAGTGGTGCCTATGAATGTAATACAAATGTAGTAGCTTGCCATTTCCAGCTCTCATGAACTAATGAGGCATCTCACATAACTGCTCTAATATCAAAAGACCTGTGAAGAAGGTCAGGATCTTTGTGATCACTGTTGGTCAAGGAAGAAGTTTAAGGGGTTTGTTTTTTTTTATCAAGTATACTTTAGATCTGCTTAGTTTCTCAGCTCTCAGCTATGTTTTCTCCCTTCTCTAAAGCTTCTTATGTATTTCCTTGGGAAATAAATGTGAAATAGGAGTGAGTCTCAGCAATTATACCTACATGATCTTATTTTCCTGGGCAGTGTTGATCTCACAGCAGTGCCATTTTTGTCTTTTTCCCCACAGATGTACCTTACACCAATGCTTTTCGATATGAGACAAACTCCAAATTGCTGTTAAACATAGAATTTAAGAAATGGAGAACTTTTAAAGTCTGAAATAAGCTGTTATTTTCAAGTATAATTAATTTTGTTAAAAGCTAAAGGACATTATGAAATACTTGATAAGATGTTTCCAAACTATTCAAAGGCATGTTATCCTTTTGTTCATGTTCCAAAGATGTATAACATTTAACAGCTTAGCAAAACACTACTTTCTAAACAAGAAATCAGTGACCAGATCATCTCCTCTAATCCCTGCTTTCTTTCCTACCATAACAATCTAGGAAAATTACAGTTTAAAAGGTCCCTTCCTCTTCTTTTGAAGCAACAGAGTTGATCTAAGGGATGGAGTTTATGCTTCCTCTCCTCAGTGTCCAAGTAGGACATCCTCTTGATCCTTCTTAGACCTTCAGAGTCAAAGTTAGTTTTCTATGTGAAAGCAACATGATTGGATACTATATATGAAAAAGTTTTTCACCATAGTATAGTTTTGAAATTCATTTCAGTTTGTTCAATTCTCAGTATGTTTTCTTTACCAATGCCCCCTTTTTTAGAACTGCCTCAATCCCCTGTTCCCTTTACAGCAAAACATCTGGAAAATTTGTTCTACTGTTGATATTTCTTATTCCTCACATTATTTCCCTTATCTACTACTCTAGGTAGATTCCATCTCCCCTTGGAAGCTGAAACTGTTCTTGTTAAGGACCACTACAATATCCACACTACAATTCAATGTTATTTTTATGTACCGTTTCACTCAGGATTGCAACAGGAAACAGATTATATAATATAATTAGTGTAATTATATAATATAATTAGTGTAATTCAAGGAACCTTGAACACAGGGTTTATTTACATAGTGTAGGAAGATTCTAGAATTACATGAAGATAAAATATCATCCAAGGTCAACAGCAGAGTTGTTATTGACCCCAGTTTTGGAACGATGACAGAAGAATGCATTTGCTAATCAGGAAGAAAAAGAATCATGAAGAGGGAGTCCCCTGGAGAGGAGCTATGTCTTCCAGTAGAGGAACATAGCCAGCCCAAAGCTCAAAGCAAGCCTCCAAGAGATGAGGTAAGGAATAGACATCCTGACTTCCCTCTCTTCACCAGATCTCATGCTAGATATCACAATTAGCTGAGCTGACAAAATCCAGAGATCAAGAAAACTCTTGATTACTCTGTACATCTCAGCCTTTGGGGATAGAACACAGGCAAATGAAGGAGAGAGAGTGAATCTGGAAGATTAAGGAGAAAAGATCCTTACATCCACCACCGTATCTTACTCTCCCACCTCTCAGGAGCATTCTACAGTTGATCACTCCCTAATTCCTAAAACGCTTTTGTCACTTGTCCTCCATGCCAACAAATCCTCCTCGGTTTCCACTTAGGTAGCTAATCACTCTTCTTCTACTCTAATTTCAAGTGTTGTGCTATTCCAAGGTAATTCTTAGGTCTTCTTTTTCCATATAACCTTATTTTATGAGAGCTTTAAGTACTAAAAGTACTGGTACCATGTAGTTTATAACTCCAACATTGTACATCTCATAGGATTAGATTAATATACTGTACTTGCTTCTTTACATCTACAGTAGATAGACGTGCAAGAGGGAAATCTCAAATTTAACATAAAAAATAGAACAATCTTCCTCTTCTCTCCCACCCCTGTCCAAATTGTTATTTTCTCAGTCTTACTACTATCTACAAATAGAGGGATGTTTTGCTTATTCAAAACCAAAATGTAGAATCATTCTTATTTTCTTATTTTTCCTCATATAGTGCAACTCATCCATTTGTAAGTCCTATCGGCCCTACCTCCAAAAGGCATTAGTTGGATATTCTTTTCTCTCTATTTTACATCACCATTTTTTATGTAGATTTCAGAAATAGCTTCATAAAAGATCTCTTTGCTTGCTCTCTTTACCCTGCTACACCCTCTACATAGAATTCCAAAGAAGCCCAGAGTGACATTTGAAAAATATAAATTGGATAGTGTTATAGCTCTGGTCGCATGCCTCCATGTTCAGTTATTCAGACACGCCCAACTCTTTGCAGCCCCATAGACTATAGCCCACCTGGCTACTCTGTCCACGGAATTTTCCAGGCAAGAATACTGGAGTGGGTTGTCATTTTCCTTCTCCAGGGGATCTTACTGATCCAGATACTAAACCTGAGTCTCTTGCATCTCCTACATTGGCAGGCAGATTCTTTACCACTGCACCACCTGGGAAGCCCCACATCTCTGCTTGGAATCTTCCTAAACTCTCCCTTTGCAAATGGATTGAAATCTAAACATTTCATCATGGTAAAAACTTCTCCATGACTTGCTGCCTACTGAACCCTTTGACCTAATCTATTCTTCTTGTGGTTCTTTATTCTCTTGCTTTGTGGGTCTTCTAACTATTTCTTAATGATTTTTTTAACAAGCACTTTTGCCTTCACTGTTATCTCACTTGAATGATCTGTCCTGTCATCCTTGTAGGTCTCGCTCGGTTACTCTTACATTAATTTCTCTGCTCAAATGTACCTCCTCAGTAAGACCTATTCTGACCACCCAACCTAACTAAGTTATCAACCAAGCCATACTGTTTTATTGTCTAGTGTTAGTCACTCAGTCGTGTCTGACTCTTTGTGACCCCATGGACTGCAGCCCTCCAGGCCCTCTGTCCATGGAATTCTCCAGGCAAGAATACTGGAGTGGATTGCCATTCCATTCTCCAGGGCATATTCCTGACCCAGGGATTTAACCTGGGTCTCCTGCATTGCAGGCAGATTCTTTACCATATGAGCCATCAGGGAAGTCCATTTTATTGTATAACATTGATCAATTTTCTTTTCTCTGTACTTTTTGCTTTTTCTGTTTCTCCTCACTAAAATATACGTTCCATGAGATCAGCAATCTTGTCTAACTTGTTCAGTATCTAGAACAAAGTGTGGCTCCTAGTAGATACTGATTTTGCTTGATGTAGAATGAATTAATTCTTTAGTTTCAGTATTCAATTATAGTCTGAAATAAGCAGAAAAAATGAGGGGTATTTTGAAAAGGAAAACCACAGGACATAGGGGAATTTTCTTCCAAGCAGGAAGTAGCAATTAAATGATCTGAGGGAGAATCAGAAGGAAGAAAAGTGGAACTGAGAAATGTGTCCTAGATTCCTTGTCTGGGAAGAAACTCTGAAGCCAGCAGAATCTAGAAATAGCCAGGTACATTTAGGGACTGTTTACCAGTTACAAGGATACAAAATTGGAAAAAATTTCACTGATTTTAGAGACATGCAGAGTCCTCTGTTGCATCCCAGATGTCACGAGGCAAAGAAAGAGATTCCCAGTAGAACAACAGGGCTGTTAAATGTGCCACATGATGGATCTTGCAGCTCTGAATCCAATAATGATGAAAGCCATACTAGGTAGCTCACTAAGAACTGGAGCCAAAAGAAAACAAACCATAAATTTGATCCATTACAGACTTCAGCAATGGATATCAATATCTTGCCCAAAAGAAGATAGGGATTAGTCATGATTAGATGCTCTACTGCAAGAGAAGACAGCCCTTCCTTTTCAGAGTAAGGCACTAAAACAACACACAACCTTGAGACTCCTTTTACCTATTGCCATAAGAATACATGATCTTTTTTCAAAGTTTTCATGTCTTTATTTTTATTTTGGGGCTGTGCCATGCAGCATGCATGCAGGATCTTAGTTCTCTGACCAGGGGTTGAACCTGAATTCATGGCCCTTGCATTGGGGCACAGTGTCTTAATCACTGGACCATCAGGGAAGTCCTGAGAAGATACATTATTCTTAACATCAAAGAACACTCCATTTTTAATCCTGGGTTCAGATTTTCAACCAAATTTACCAGACACAGTAACTTCTTCCTGCAATAAATTTATTTAGCCTTAAGAAATTAAACAAGTAAAAATGTATACTATAAGAAACAGCACATAAATAAGTCCAGCATCTGAATATCTTGAAATCAGTTTATTCTTGAGATGTGTCTGATCACAGTGATGATGATAAAATATGCTCAGTCTCAGCTTAGAGAAGTCATCAAGATCTAGGCTTCTTTCAGCTTTTACTCCTAATTAGGACTCAGGAATATATGGCTAGCTCCCATTCTCTGGTGTAGGTGCATCCCATCAATACCAGTTAGTCATGACTTATTAGTTAACATTGATACTAAAGTATGGATGTTTTCTCCAGTACTCAATACCTGGTCAGATTCTCATCCTGTATCCTCCTATATATTAATATTTCTTAAGTCAGTGTTATAAGGGGTAATTGACCAAAGGTCTTTTGGTATTTCAAAATGTAGATAAGAGAAAAAATGAATCATCTATTTACCCTTCCATTCCCCAAGTATACCTCCTGATCATGGTCAATATCCCTTTGTTAATATTTCTGAAAATTCTCTTAAAATTATATTAAAGCAGCTACTATAACATTTTATGCATAATTATAGATATACAAAAATATGATCAATCATCATTTGTATCAATGAATAAAAAAATAAAGTGTTTATTATAGTCATATATGCTTACTTTTAAAAATATTTTGCTACCAGTTAGACTATTCTCCCATCTCTCTTTTATTCTACTTATACATTTTATAGGTATTAGTAGAGGCATACCACACTTTGAAAATACATTTTTTCTTTTTTTTAATTAATTTATTTTTTATTGAAGGATAATTGCTTTACAGAATTTTGTTGTTTTCTGTCAAACCTCAACATGAATCAGCCATAGGTATACATATGTCCCCTCCCTTTAGAACCTCCCACCCATTTTCCTCCCCATCCCACCCCTCTAGGTTGATACAGAGCCCATGTTTGAGTTTCCTGAGCCATACAGCAAATTACCATTGGCTATTTCACATATGGTAGTGTAAGTTTCCATGTTACTCTTTCCGTACATCTCACCCTCTCCTCCCCTCTCCCCATGTCCATTAGTCTATGCTCTATGTTTCTCCACTGTTGCCCTGTAAATAAATTCTTTAGCACCATTTTTCTAGATTCTGTATATATGTGTTAGAATACAGTATTTATCTTTCTCTTTCTAACTTCACTCTGTATAATAGGTTCTAGGTTCATCCACATCATTAGAACTGACTCAAATGTGTTCTTTTTTATGGCTGAGTAATATTCTATTGTGTGTATGTAACACAACTTCTTTATCCATTCATCTGTTGATGGACGTCTAGGATGCTTCCCTGTTCTAGCTATTGTAAATAGTGCTGCAATGAACAATGGGATACATGTATCTTCTTCAATTTTGCTTTCCTCAAGGTATATGCCTAAGAGTGAGATTGCTGAGTCATATGGTGATTTTATTCCTACTTTTTTAAGGAATCTCCATACCATCTTCCATAGTCGGAGTATCAATTTACATTCCCACCAACAGTGCAAGAGCATTCACTTTTCTCCACACCCTCTTCAGCATTTATTGTTTGTAGAATTTTTGATGAGGGCCATTCTGACCAGTGTGAGGTGATATATCATTGTCATTTTGATTTTCATTTCTTTAATAATGAGCAATGTTGAGTATCTTCTCATTTGTTTGTTAGTTATCTGTATGTCTACTTTGGAGAAATGTCTGTTTAGGTCTTTTTACCACTTTTTGATTGAGCTGTTTGCTTTTCTGGCATTGAGTTGTATGAGCTGCTTGTATATTTTGGAAACTAACCCTTTGTCAGTTGTTTCATTTGCTATTATTTTATCCCATTCTGACGGTGGTCTTCTCACCTTGCTTATAGCTTCCTTTGCTGTGCAAAATCTTTTAAGTTTAATCAGGTTCCATTTGTTTACTTTTGTTTTTATTTATGTCACTCTAGGAGATGGGCGATAGAGGATCTTGCTTTGCTTTATGTCATCAAGTGTTCTGCCTATGTTTTCCTCTAAGAGTTCTATAGTTTCTGGACTTACATTTAGGTCTTTAATCCATTTTGAGTTTATCTTTGTGTATAGTGTTGCTGCTGCTGCTGCTAAGTCACTTCAGTCGTGTCCGACTCTGTGTGACCCCATAGACGGTAGCCCACCAGGCTCCCCCGTCCCTGGGATTCTCCAGGCAAGAACACTGGAGTGGGTTGCCATTTCCTTCTCCAATGCATGAAAGTGAAAAGTGAAAGTGAAGTCGCTCAGTCGTGTCCAACTCAGCAACCCCATGGACTGCAGCCCACCAGGCTCCTCCGTCCATGGGATTTTCCAGGCAAGAGTACTGGAGTGGGGTGCCATTGCCTTCTCCGGTGTATAGTGTTAGGAGAAGGCAATGGCAACCCCCCAGTGCTCTTGCCTGGAAAATCCCATGGACAGAGGAGCCTGGTGGGCTGCAGTTCATGGGGTTGCAAAGAGTTGGACAGGACTGAGCGACTTCACTTTCACTTTTCACTTTCATGCATTGGAGAAGGAAATGGCAACCCACTCCAGTGTTCTTGCCTGGAGAATCCCAGGGACAGGGGAGCCTGGTGGGCTGCTGTCTATGGGGTTGCGCAGAGTCAGACATGACTAAAACGACTTAGCAGCAACAGCAGCATAGTGTTAGGAAGTGTTCGACTTTTACTCTTTTACTTGTACAAGCTCTTTACTTGTGTTTTCCCAGTGCCATTTATTGAAGAAGCTGTCTTTGCCCCATTTTATATTCTTACCTCCTTTGTCAAAAATAAGGTACCCATAGGTGCATGGGTTTTTTTCTGGGCTTTCTATCTTGTTGCATTGGTCTATATTTCTGTCTTTCTGCCAGTAACATACTGTCTTGATGGCTGTAGCTTTGTAGTATAATCTGAAGTCAAGAAGGTTGATTCCTCCAGCTCCATTCTTCTTTCTCAAGACTGCTTTGGCTATTCACGGTCTGTTGTATTTCCATATGAATTGTGAAAATTTTGTTCTAGTTCTGTGAAAAATGCTGTTGGTAATTTGATAGAGATTGCATTAAATCTGTCAGAGAAGGCAATGGCACCCCACTCCAGTACTCTTGTCTGGAAAATCCCATGGACAGAGGAGCCTTGTAGGCTGCAGTCCATGGGGTCACTAAGAGTCAGACATGACTGAGCAACTTCCCTTTCACTTTTCACTTTCATGCATTGGAGAAGGAAATGGCAACCCACTCCAGTGTTCCTGCCTGGAGAGTCACAGGAATGGGGGAGCCCAGTGGGCTGCCGTCTATGGGGTTGCACAGAGTTGGACACGACTTAAATGACTTAGGAGCAGCAGCAGCAGCAGCAACAGCAGCATTAAATCTGTAGACTGCATTTGGTAGTATAGTCATTTTCACAATATTGATGCTTCCTACCCAGGAACATGGAATATCTCTCCATCTGTTTACAAAGTCTTTAATTTCTTTCATTCAGTTCAGTTCAGTTCAGTTCAATCGTTCAGTCATGTCCAACTCTTTGCGACCCCATGAATCACAGCACGCCAGGCCTCCCTGTTCATCACCAACTCCCGGAGTTCACTCAGACTCATGTCCATCAAGTCAGTGATGCCATCCAGCCATCTCATCCTCGGTCGTTTTTGGAACCAGTCTGTTGTTCCATGTCCACTTCTAACTGTTGCTTCCTGACCTGCATACAGATTTCTCAAGAGGCAGGTCAGGTGGTCTGGCATTCCCATCTCTTTCAGAATTTTCCACAGTTTATTGTGATCCACACAGTCAATGGCTTTGGCATAGTCAATAAAGCAGAAATAGATGTTTTTCTGGAACTCTCTTGCTTTTTCCATGATCCAGCAGATGTTGGCAATTTGATCTCTGGTTCCTCTGCTTTTTCAAAAACCAGCTTGAACATCAAGAATTTCTTTCATTAGTGTCTTATAATTTTCTGTGTACAGTTCGTTTGTCTCCTTAGGTAAGTTTGTTCCTAGATATTTTATTCTTTTTGTTTTAATGGTGAATGGGATTGATTCCTTAATTTCTCTTTCTGATTTTGCATTGTGAGTATTCAGAAATTCAAGTGATTTCTGTGTATTGATTTTGTATCCTGAAACTGCTAAATTCACTGATTAGCTCTAGTAATTTTCTGATATTATCTAAGGGTTTTTTGTATGTACAGTATCATGTCATCTGCAAACAGTGATAGCTTTATTTCTTCTTTTCCAATCTGGATTCCTTTTCTTTATTTTTCTTCTCTGATTGCTGTAGCTAAGACTGCCAGAACTATGTTGAATAATAGTGGCAAATGTTGATGCCCTTGTCTTCTTCCTGATCTTGGGAGGAATGCTTTAGGTTTTTCACCATTGAGAATAATGTTTACTGTAGGCTTATCATACATGGTCTTTACTATGTTGAGGTAGCTTCCTTCTATGCCCATTTTTTGAAGAGTTTTAATCATAAATGGGTGCTGAATTTTGTCAAAGGCTTTTTCTACATCTATTGAGATTATCATATGTTTTTATCTTTCAATTAGTTATATGGTGTATCACATTGATTGGTTTCTGTATATTGAAGAATCCTTGCATCCCTGGAATAAACCCAATTTGATCATTGTATATGAGCTTTTTGATGTGTTGCTGAATTCTATTTGCCAAAATTTTGTTGAGGATTTTTGCATCTATGTTCATGAGTGATATTGGTCTGTAGTTTTCTTTTTTGGGGTTGTCTTCATCTGGTTTTGGTATCAGGGTGTTGGTGGCCTCATAGAATGAATTTGGAAGTGTTCCTTCCTCTGCAATTTTTTGAATGAGTTTTAGAAGGATAGGCATTAGCTCTTCTCTAAATGTTTGATAGAATTCTCCTGTAAAGCCATCTGGTCCAGGGCTTTTGTTTTTGGGGAGATTTTTTTATCACAGCTTCAATTTCAGTGCTTGTAATTGGGTTGTTCATAATTTCTATTTCTTCCTGGTTCAATCTTGGAAGATTGAACTTTTCTAAGAATCTGTCCATTTCTCCCAGGCTATCCATTTTATTGCCATATAGTTGTTCATAATAGTCTCTTATAATCCTTTGTGTTTCTGCATTTTATACTATAACCTCTCCTTTTTCATTTCTAATTTTGTTGATTTGATTCTTCTCTCTTTTTTTCCTGATGAGTCTGGCTAAGAGTTTGTCAATTTTGTTTATCTTCTCAAAGAACCAGCTTTTAGTTTTAGTAATCTTTACTATTGTTTCTTTTATTTTTTAAAAAATTTATTTCTGCTTGGATCTTTATGATTTCTTTCCTTCTACTAATTTTGGGGGTTTTCTGTTCTTCTTTTTCCAGTTGCTTTAAGTGTAAAGTTAGATTGTCTATTTGATGCTTTTCTTCTTTCTTGAGGTAGGATTGTATTGCTATAAACTTCCCCCTTAGAACTGCTTTTGCTGCATCCCATAGGTTTTGAGTTGTCGAGTTTTCATTGTCATTTGTTTCTAGAAATTTTATGATTTACCTTTTGATTTCTTCAGTAACCTGTTGGTCATTTACAAACGTGTTGTTTATTCTCCATGTGTTTGTGTTTCTTACAGTTTTTTTCTTGTAAATTATATCTAGTCTCATAGTGTTGTGATCAGAGAAGATGCTTAATATGATTTCAATTTTCTTAAATTTACTGAGGTTTGATTTGTGACCCAAGATGTGGTCTGTCCTGTAGAATGTTCCACATGCCCTTGAGAAGAAGGTTTGTTCTTCTGCAGTTGGATGGAATGTCCTGAAGATATCAATGAGATCCATTTCATCTAATGTATCATTTAAAACTTTTGTTTCCTTATTAATTTTCTGCTTTGATGATCTCTCCATTGGTGTGAGTGAGGTGTTAAAGTCTCCTACTATTATTGCATTACTGTCAATTTGTCCTTTTATGTCTCTTAGTGTTTGTCTTATGTATTGAGGTGCTCCTATGTTGGACGCACAGATATTTACAATTGTTATGTCTTCCTCTTGGATTAATCCCTTGATCATTATGTAGTGTCCTTCCTTATCTTTTATAATCTTTATTTTGAGATCTATTTTGTCTAATATGAAGACTGCTACTCCAGCTTTCTTTGGTTCCCATTTGCATGGAATATATTTTTCCATCCTCTCACTTTCAGTCTATATGTGTCTTTAGGTCTGAAGTGAGTTTCAGCATTTGTTTTTGTTTTTGTATCCATTCAGCCAGTCTGTGTCTTTTGGTTGGAGCATTTAATCCATTTACATTTAAAGTAATTATTGATATATACGTTCCCCTTGCCATAGTTTTAATTGTTTGAGGTTGATTTTGTAGATCTTTTTTCTTCTCTTGTATTTCTTGACTATATAAGTCCCTTTAACATTTGTTCTAAAGCTGGTTTGGTAGTACTGAATTCTCTTAATTTTTGCTTGTCTGAAAAGCTTTTTATTTCTCCATAAATTTTGAATGAGATCCTTGCCAGGTACTGTAATCTTTGTTGTAGATTTTTCCATTTCAGTACTTTAAATATATCTTTCCATTCTCTTCTGGCCTGCAGAACTTCTGCTGAAAGATAACCTATTAAGTGTATGGGGTTTCCCTTGTATGTTACTTGTTGCTTCTCCCTTGCTGCTTTCAATATTCTTTCTTTGTGTTTAGCGTTTGTTTGTTAGATTAGTATGTGTCTTGGCATGTTTCCCCTTGGGTTTATCCTGTATGGGACTCTTTGTGCCTCTTGGACCTGACTATTTCCTTTTCCATATATGGGGAAATTTTCAACTATAATCTCTTCAACAATTTTCTCATATCCTTTCTTTTTCTGTTCTTCTTCTGGGTCCCTATAATTCTAATGTTGGTGCATTTGATATGGCCCCAGATGTCTCTGAGACTGTCTTCAGTTCTTTCCATTATTTTACTTTATTCTGCTTTTCAGATATTATCTCCATCATTTTATTTTCCAGTTCACTGATTCATGCTTTTGCTTCAGATGATCTGCTATTGATTCCCTCTAAGGTATTTTTCACTTCAGTGTGTTGTTTGTCTCTGTATGTTTATTAATTAATTCTTCTAGGTCTTTGTTAATTGATTCTTGCATTTTCTCCATTTTGTTTTCAAAGTTTTTGATCATCTTTACTATCATTATTCTGAATTCTTTTTCAGGTAATTTTCCTATTTTCTCTTCATTTATTTGGACTTCTGTGTTTCTAGTTTGTTCCATCATTTATGCAGTATTTCTCTGCCTTATCATTTATTTTTTAAGTTATTGTATTTGAGGTCTCATTTTCCCAGGCTTCAAGGAAAGTTGAATTTTTTCCTTGAAGAAGATTAAATTCTTTCTTCCTTTCAATTTCTGCCCTCCTAAGGTTGGGCCCAGTGGTTTGTGATAAGCTTCATAAAGGGTGAGATTTATGCTGAGTTTTTGTCTGTTGTTTGTTTGTTTTTCCTTTGATGGGCAAGGCCGAGTGAGGTGGTACTCCTCTCTGCTGATGGTTGGGTTTGTATTTTTGTTTTGTTTGTTTGTTAGATGAGGCATCCTGCACAGGGTGCTACTGGTGGTTTGGTGATGCCAGGTCTTGTATTCAAGTGGTTTCCTTGGTGTGCACTCTCAATGGCCTTTTATATATTCCATAGACACAGAGTCTGCTTAATTGATCGTGTGGATTTAATCTGCAGCTTGTACAGCTGATGGGAAGATTTTGGATCTTCTTCCTTAGCCACACTACCCCTGGGTTTGAGTTGTGGTTTTATTTTCAGTTCTACATGTGGGTTTAGCTCCTAAGGCTGCCCTGGAGGACTTGAGTTTGCCCCTGTGAGGGCCAAGTGTGGAGGTGGTGCAGCTGCTTGGGTCACAGGGGTTCTGGCAGCACCAGGTACTCAGCGGAATTCGCGGCTAGGGTAGTAGGAAATATAGTGCTCTAGAAGGGTATGGCAACCAGTCTTGGCAAATAAGCTCCAGTATTCTTGCCGGGAGAACCTCCCTCTGACAGAGAAGGCTGGCAGGCCACCGTCTACAGGATCACAAAGAGTAGGACACAACCTAAGCGACCCTGTGTGCATAAATGCAAGACTTTTTGTTTTTGCCTGTGGCAGCTCTGCCCCAGTGAGAGTTGAGCGTGAAGGTGGTGCAGCTGCTTCGCTTGTGGGGACCCTGGTGGCACCAAGTGTGCAGGGAAACAGACTGCCTCCCCTGCAGGAGTTATGGCCCTATCCATGTCTTTTTTCAAGCCTCTTGTAGCTAGCAATCAGCAGGCTTCTGTGGTCAGTCTTTCTCTGTCGCTCCATGTTCAGGCACTTGGACGGCTCCCTTGCTTGGGGTCCTTCTCTATTGTTCAGCATGTCAGGCACTTAGAGGGGCCCCCATGAGTGGGGTCCTACACCATAGTTTGGCACATCAGTCACTGAAAGGAGCACCCTGCGTGGGGTCCTACTCTATAGATCAGTGCATCAGGTGTTTGATGGGACAGCCTCTCTCGTTCAGCTGCCAGATGCTGGCGTGTGGGGAGAGAGGCTAGGGTGATGGCTCCAGCCTGTACACATGACTCAGCAGTAACGCCTTGCTTCCATGGCTGCCTGGCTTTCGTTCACCGGCATTTCCCACCACAACTTCCTCCCTCACATCCCCTCAACCTGTCTCTCTGCAGTCAACAGCAGCCCTCACCCTGTGATGGCTCCACAATCCCTTAAGTCCAGCTCCCAGCAGCTGTCTCTTCCAGGAGACCAGCGTTCCTGCCAGGGGTATGTATGGCTGCAGCAAGGACTGTCTGATTATCATTCCATTTAGGCTGCCATAGATCAGCTGTTTCACCCTGAGCCTTAAATGATTCTCCTCTGACTCAGACAATTGCCCCTCTGTGGGGATCAGACCCCTACTTCAGATCCCCCACCTGCCGAGAGCAGGTCCAGTCCTACTAACATTCCTGTTTTTCCCCCTAGTTCCTTCATCTTACTGAGTTTTGCATGGTTTTATATGTTCTTTTCCACTGATCAAGTACTCCTGTCTGCTCTCAGCTTGTGTTCTGAATGCACTTCTGTGTCTGGAGGTGTATTCCTGATGTAACCGTGAAGAGAGATATACTCCATATCCACCTACTCCCCTGCCACCTTGTTCTCCCCTATTTATTTTTCTTTTAGCTCATGTCTTCACTGACATTATATTAACTGGGCCATTTAGAACAATTTATAAAATATGTTTCATCCTGGGTTTATTATTCACATAAGCTTTATTTTCACTTACTCCTGTGAGTAAACCTATAAATTCTTTACCCAATCACATAGCTTTGGGAATTTCATCAAGAGTCATGATTTTGATTGTTGATTGATAAATAATAAAATACCTCAAACTTAGTAGCTTAGGACACATTTTTAAATTTTTTTCATCTTTCCTAATTTTGTGAATTTATTGGAATGGGCTGGGAAGTTGTTCCACTAGTCTCACCTGAAGTGTCTCGTAAAATTGCAGTCAGAGAGCAGCTGGTATTGAAGTCACTAGATGGGATTGCTGTTATCTTTATCATTTCCATGTCATCCTAAGGTGGCTCCTCTTCAAATGGCTTCTCTATAGAATATTTTCATAGCTTCAGCAGAAGAGTTATACCTCTCAAATATTATCTCAAAGTTTAGGAAACTGAGCAATCCAAGAGAGGAGGCAGAAGCTGCCAGGCATTTAGAGGTATAACTGGTGCAGTGACCCCCTGCATAGTCTATTGGTCAACATGAGTTAAAGGCTAGCCTAGTTACAGGTGTAAGAAGACTCTACAAGAGCTAAATGCTAAGAGATATGATTCATCAGATGTCTTCTTTGAAAACTATCTACCATATTGTATTTGATGATTTCTATTGGCATTCTGTACATGATTAATCACATTTGCAATGTCAGTCATTGACAGAAGAATACCTCATCATTTTATTTAAAATTATACAGGGTATACACTTCTGTGTCTGCTGATTTCATGTTCCGAACTAGCCATATCCAGAGGCTGAATTGGGTTGTATGTCTTGGCTTTACAGTTGCTTTCTAAGCTAGCAATAGTGGACATCATAAATGTCTAGCTTAATTTATCCTCAGAATTCCCAAAAAGATTTCTATAGTTGTATTCTTCAAATAAGAACATTATTTAATGTTCAGGTATATAAAACCCAATTTCTAATCTATACAACAAAATTGTTGGCCAAAGCCCAGATATTAACCTGAAAGCAAGAGCATAATTCTTCCTTTACTATCAGATACACTTCTCATTTCTGTTTATTGTGCAGGGTCATCTTTTTCTCTCTCAACCAGGGCAGCAGACGTCAAAATGACATTGCATTCTTTATTATGACATTTCTATCAGTCAGCCTGGCAGCTTGCTTTATACCAAATTCTTAGAGAATTTGAAATTAAAAGACACTTGTTCCTTGA
Organism: Cephalophus harveyi; assembly: GCA_006410635.1. Lineage (NCBI taxonomy): Eukaryota > Metazoa > Chordata > Mammalia > Artiodactyla > Bovidae > Cephalophus > Cephalophus harveyi. The sequence goes on from SJYT01041127.1 coordinate 210,586, forward strand.
AATAAAAGTTATGACAAACCTACACAATGTGGTGAAAAGCAGAGAGATTTGCTGACAAACATCTGTCTAGTCAAAGTTATGGTTTTTCCAGTAGTCATCTATGGATGTGAGAGTTGGACCACAAAGAAGGCAGAGCACTGAAGAGTTGATGCTTTTGAACTGTGGTTCTAGAGAAGACTCTTGAGAGTCCCTTGGATAGCAAAGAGATCAAACCAGTCAACCATAAAGGAAATCAACTCTGAATATTTTTTGGAAGGGCTGATGCTGAAGTTAAAACTCCACTACTTTGGCCACCTGATGCAAAGAACTGACTCACTGAAAAAGACCCTGATGCTGGGAAAGATTGAAGGTGGGAGAAGAAGAGAAGGAAATGACAGAGGATGAGATGGTTGGATGGCATCACCGACTCAATGGACATGAGTTTGAGTAAGCTCTGGTAGTTGGTGATGGATAGGGAAGCCAGTGTGCTGCAGTCCCTGGGGTCACAAAGAGTCAGACACGACTGAGGGATGGAACTGATGCTGAACCTGAAGCTTCAATACTTTAGCCACCTGATGCAAAGAGCTGACTCACTGGAAAAAAACCCTGATGCTGGGAAAAATTGAGGGAAAGAGGAGAAGGGGACAACAAAGGATGAAAAGGTTGGATGGTATCACAGACTCAATGGACATGAGTTTGAGCAAACTCCGGGAGATAGTGAAGGACAGGGAAGCTTGGTGTGCTGCATTCAATGGTGTCACAAAGAGTCAGACATGACTGAGTGACTGAACTGAACTGAACTGATACTATTCACCAATAGTTATTGACATCTTTTCTGGGAATTCTATTACCTATACCAAAGCAGAAATGTGATCCGACCTATGGGACATACAGGTGACATATTCCTATAATCTATTTTCATATTACCAGTGAGCTTTTCTAAACTGGAATATCCTTATTGCAGTGTCTCTCTAACATATCTATGACAGAAAAGATATTTCAGTTCTCAGATTGTTTGATATCTTTCAGTGGGAATGTTTCACCATAGCTCATTAGCAGGTTGTTTTATGTCCCTCAAAGGAGCTATACCTATCCACTACATCAGGCAACCTATGAGCCCAAAATTTCAATAATCACCACGGTGGGGAAAATGTTAGATTTATGCAATAGACTGCATCCACTATTCACCTGCATAGCAGTTAACTTTCAAAATCATTTGTATAATAACATAATGTGGTCTTAATGATGCTGCTTGAGGTCAACCCACTGTATGTCAGTATGTGCTCTGAACCACATTTCAACGTGTCATTTCATGCATCAGGGCTAACAGGAAGATCGAGGAAACAAAATATCAGGAATTTTCATGGGTCCAGTTAAATCCAAATGGCTGGATAATAAATTATGAATTTTTCTTGAGTGGGATCTTGTAGAGACTATAGTATATTCTATAATTTCTGAGGGAAATCATGGAACATCACATATGGCCATAACCAAGCTATTCACAAATTTAACTAATGGGGTTGGGCTCTTTTAGCCTCATCTAGTCATATGTCTCATCACAATTCTTCCTCTGAGATAGAAACTATCATGATATTAATCAATGCAGAGAATTAATTAAAAGTGAAAGTGTTAGTTGCTCAGTCGTGTTCAACTCTTTGTGACACCATGGACAGTAGCCCACCAGGCTCTTCTGTCCATGGAATTCTCCAGGCAAGAATATTAGAATGGGTTGCCATGCCTTTCTCCAGGGGATCTTCCCAACACAGGGATCACATCCTGAACTCCTGCACTGCAGGCAGATTCTTTACCATCTGAGCCACAGGGAAGCCTTAATTTATTTTTGCCATTGGCCAAACCTATATAATCAATGCATGCTGGCTTCCTTCTATGACCAGCTTGGAAAGAAAGGCTCAACCAAGTATCTCAAAACATACCAGTAGAGTTACCTTTAACTTGTTAGGCTTCCAGAAGATCAATACTGTACATGACATAAAGCAGCTACATTCAAATAAGTTTATTTGTTTAGTTTGCTTAAAAACATAACATTAAGGGGAGAAGATGCTTGAGAGAAGACTAGGACTAAAATATAAAATGCTATAGACAAAATATTGGATTCTTCATCTGTTCCATTCAAAGTTATGCTCTCTGAAATAATATTTGATGATCAGAATCATCAAATATTTACCACTATGTCTACTACATTTTTTCAAATGCTTCAGGTTAATTTCATGTCTACTCCTAAAAAAAAAAATTATTCTTATATCTAAGTGCTCACCTTTTTCCAAATATATTTCCCTTTACTTTGTATCACTAAAGTCAGTTTTGTTCTTTAAAAAATCACCTTTATCATTTCCCAAAAGATATAAAGGATAAGGAAGGATTACATAATATTTCATTATACATATATATTATTATAAAGAACTTATATGCACATGTGTACAAGCTTAAAGCTATAGTAAAAAAACAAGTGATAAGGAGATGTTGAAAATCAAGATGTGTATAAGAGACAGCAGTGACCCCCTGCATAGTCTATTGGTCAACATGAGTTAAAGGCTAGCCTAGTTACAGGTGTAAGAAGACTCTACAAGAGCTAAATGCTAAGAGATATGATTCATCAGATGTCTTCTTTGAAAACTATCTACCATATTGTATTTGATGATTTCTATTGGCATTCTGTACATGATTAATCACATTTGCAATGTCAGTCATAAAAAAACAAGTGATAAGGAGATGTTGAAAATCAGCATTTTAAAAAATTTCTTATACAGGAGGCTGCAAACAAGTGAGATGAGTTCTGAGAACTAGGTAATTTGAGCTAAATTTTTAATTTTCTTTATTATTTTGATAAACCATTATATACTGCTAAAGTATACACTATGAAAATACATATAAATTCTTTGTATTATTTGAAAAAATAGCAATGTAATTGCAAATCAAATTGTAAAGTAAAGGAGGAATGACTATGTATTTCCTAAGGAAAAAAAACTAGGTAGGAACATGTCACCTATTCACATTAATTCATAGTCACATATAGAAACCTCAAACAAGGAAGGAAGGAAGCAGGAAAAGAAAGAAGCAAAGAAAACAAGGAAAATTGCTTAAAGGATAACTTCCTTTATCACCCAATTCACAATACCAATAGATCAAGACATATAAAGAAGTACCCTCTCTGTTATAGTCCAAATGTGTGTGTTCCTCCAAATTTCACACATTGAAACCACAACCCCCAACATGATGATACTTGCAGGTAGGACCTTCAGAGGGTATATAGGGTTAGATAGTGACACAAGGGCAAAACCCCCGTGATGAGATTTGTAATGAGACTTCTTATAAAAAGAACAGAGACCAGAGCTTGCTTTCTCTACTCACACACAAAAAAAGAGCTCATGTGAGCACAGATTGAAATGGTGGCTACCTAAAAGCCAAGAGGGCTCAGAATGAAACCTACCTTGCCATCACCTTGATCTTGGACTTCCCAGCCTTCAGAACTGTGAGAAATGAATTTCTGTCATTTAAACCACCTAGTCTATGGTACACAGTAATGGAAGCCTGAGTTCACTCAGCTACTCCCTGAGATGACTATGTTCTGAGTTGTAACAGTTGTAAGTTATATCAACCTTTGCAAGGTTTTATTGCTTTTAAATTTGAGGTTGTTTACCTGTGTGAAAGTAGATAGGGTGGAAGATGAGAGAATAATAATACTTTTTCTCTATATTAGTTTTATTGTATATAATTGTATAATAAATAACAATACATTAAGTGTCTGGAATCTCAGGAACACTTTGCTGCTACTGCTAAGTCACTTCAGTCGTGTCCGACTCTGTGTGACCCCATAGACGGCAGCCCACCAGGCTCCCCCATCACTGGGATTCTCCAGGCAAGAACACTGGAGTGGGTTACCATTTCCTTCTCCAATGCATGAAAGTGAAAAGTGAAAGTGAAGTCACTCAGTCGTGTCCGACTCTTTGCGACCCCAGGGACTGCAGCCTACCAGGCTCCCCCGTCCATGGGATTTTCCAGGCAAGAGTACTAGAGTGGGGTGCCATCGCCTTCTCGGAACACTTTAACTCCCACTAAATTTCCTCCCTGTAAATGTTAAACAAATTCTCCCATACTTTTATTTAAATTTTTTTTTCTGAAATAAATTGTCTCTTTTTGTTTCCTTGGCATATCCATACCATTTCCTAACCATTCAGCTAATTATTAAAATAAATGTCTTCATCTCAAGTAAGAATAGAAAAGAAGTTTAAGGAGATACTTATTTTTTAAGTGTGATTTGCATTCTCAAAGGAGTAAGCAAAATTATCCCTTCCCCACAAATAACATTCCAAACAAAAATTAATATTTACATTTCTGTTTTAGCATTTTTCTTGAGTTTTCTGTTTGTTTTGTTATTGCCTATATCTCTGGTATATCTTATTATTAAGAATTATTTCACTTTTATTATCTTATAGTATTATTTGCCTTATACAAATACTGCAATATCTAGGCATGTTTTATTCTTTAGAAAGGTTATCATCATCATGCAAATGATACATTACATCCTAGCCCTAACATCAACTTTATTCCATAAAGGCATAGTTTGTTTATTCCACTAAAGAGGACAATATGTCATGAATAATGAAGTGTAAATCCCATATGGGTCATAGTTTCAGATGTAAAGAAATGTGAAGAGACAAAAAGTGAGACTAACAACAGGAAGTCCTTGTGTATCTTTTCATCTTCTAGTCTGTCAAAAACATGGAAGTTTGTACCTAACACAATGTCTATAATTATAGTGCTGGTTGCCAAGAAGAATTACTGAGTCTGTTAAAAAGATAATTACAGCTACTTTACAATTCAAATCTGTGTTCAGTTACCTTGTGAAATCCAAATGAATGCTAATCTGACCTTATGTTTCCAAAAGGCACTCTACTTTTTAACACTTTTTAAAAAATCGTATTACTGAGGATGACAAACATTCTCACATCTTCAAAACGATGATACATAAAACAAGCACTTCCACTACCACACTGAAGACACTACAAAATCTCAGTAACCATAAAGTTCATCTCTCTAAAGCACTTACCATTTTCATATGTCTCAGATATGGCTGCTTACTCTACAGTTCAAACTTGTATATATGTATCAATGAGGATCTAGACAGAAAACAGATGGCACAGTCAAATTGGGTAATTCAAGATAGCTTAACGAAGGTGGTCTTCAAAAGGGTAAATGGAGAAAACTACCAAGGAATGATGCAGTGCCCTGGGCTGGCAAGAACTTAGGCTTTCTACTGCTAGGTCTAAATGAGCAAGAAAAGGAAGCAATTACCAGAACCCCAACAGTGAAAGTTGTTTGGTGAGGGTCGCCTAACTGGGTCTGGCCTTCAGTAAGAGACACACTTAATTTCCTATGACTTGGGGGAGAAAGAATCAAGATTGTATATTCTCTCACTTCTCTTATTTTCGATTTCTCTTCAACTGATGCCCCCCGCCTTAGATCAAATCCACTAGGCAACCATAAGGCAAAGGTGAAGACTGACACAGTCCTTAGATGCCAGCATTCTGGGGCACAGAGCAGAATTAAGGATAAAGAATGGAACTAGAGGAGGAAAAGCAAAACACTCAGCAATACAGAGTCAATTTAGAAAACAACTGTCAATGATTGCTGAACAAAATTCTCTGCAGTAAGTATCATAATTTCAACTTTTTTAAAGAGTTAATTTCCAAACTGCTCTGAATCATTTATAAAAGAGATATTTTCTGTACTATTTAAAAACATAATTTGCAAATGTGGCCTCATCTAATATGCCAAACAACTTAAAGGCAGAAATTTTTAGCACAGAGTGGTTCAGAGAATTGGAACATATTTCTCTAAACCACAGAACCAAAAAAGGGATAAAAAATAAGTGAAAGGATGAATGCTGTGAAATGAATCTTGGTCATAGTTCTCTTCCTATACACCAGAAAATGGCATACCATTTAAGCATATTAAATATATGAACCCATTTATTCCAGGCAACATTGTATGAATTATACATTATTATTATTATTCCTATTTCATAGATTAATCAGAAAGCAAGTATCCTGTCTGAGTTTACACAAGTGGGGTTAAGATTCATCCTTAAGCATTTGTTGTCAAACAGTGTGCATTAGATCAATATTTTCATCAGAATTATATTTGTTGAGTGACTTAAGCAAGAATTAAACATCACAGAAACAAATACTCTGTTTGGATTCAAATGTTGGCTGTAAAAGAATATAGATAGATGTCAGTATGATGTGAATGGAATCATTCTAAATTGAATGTATATTAAATTTTATATATCCTATCAAGGGATCATTTAGAGATAATGTCAATAAAATAGATTTTTGGCACAAGATAATGATCTCCTGCTGTTACATAACCATGAATGTGAAGTCAAGTTGTTTATTTTCAAAGCAGGAAAAATCAATCACGGAATTCTGTTCTATAACAGTGATTTTAGTTCTATTATACAAAATGATGCATGCTGATTTAATAATTTTGCCTGATGGATGTTTGAGAGGCAAAATGACAGCTGTTGCCTGCACGATTGTGAGCCAGAGTCTTCTTTCAGGCTTAGAAAATATACCTGTGTTATGCTTTACCTAATCAGAAACAGTCATCCATAAAAGCAATGAGGTTGTACCCCTGTTGTAATCTGCACCTTTATGAATGAGATGATTTATGACCTGTTAAGGGTGCTGTGGTTTTTAACTTTAATCAGGGAATAGTGGTCAACCAGGCAGCTATAAGTTCTAAGAGAGAAGGATATATATAGTATTTAAAAATGTGATCTGACAGCAAAACAACTACAGAAAGGTCTATTGCACTTGGTAATGATCATGATTCAACTTTCATTTTAACTCCAGACGGAACTGTAGTAATTGTTTTCTTAGGTCCTAAATAGAAAAACATTTCAAAGTCATACCTAGCCTAGAGCATACACAAATACACTTAACTCCCAGAAAGACAAAATAATACATATCTGTGAGAATATATTAAAGGAACCCCTATATTTTAATATTTGTGACTATTTTCAAAGTATTTTCTGTATATTTATTCATTATTCATTTCATATTTACAACCACTTGGAGGGTCAGACACCTCTATACTGGTTAGCTGAGTAAATTTAGGAACAAAAAGAGAAAAATCAATAAAAGAATTAGGTGTTCTGATTCTTACTCCATATACTTGCATCCAATTATACCATAAAGCCCTTCTTTCTTGAAAAATGATCTGTTCTTTAATAATATGTAGCTTGCTATTGTTTATTCTCATCTAAACTACAAAGACCTTCTATGTAATCAAAAAGAGTGATTTCAAATGCATTTCAAGGTTAAGGTACAAACTCAATTATTTAGTCACTGCAGGTCATTTTCAGATACCTGAATAGCAGTAATTTATAAAACAAAATGCATTCTTAATTAGGTAGCTCAGAATTAATAATCAAGTTACAAAACTTTTGTTTATAAAGTGAGTTTTAAAGCCTCATTCTTAGATTTGAGGTAAATAGCAACCAGGCCTTAAACAGTACACAGTAAGTTACATGCCTCTTCCCAAACAGCAGATTCACAGGCCTGGGGGGTAGGGGTGGGGGCCCTTCTACCCCAGAAAACAGGCACTGCTTCCCTCCTAAATCCATGGGACACTTTGGTGTTCTGCAGAGACATCCTTAGTGTATTTGGAAGACTTATGTTTTCTCACTTTGGTCAAAAAAGTACAGAGGGCACAGTAACCACAAGAATAAATGTGTGGACCTGCAGGTATTCACTGCTGACAAGGTGGGAAAGAAAGGGGGTTAACTAGTCAGTAGTTTGCAGGATATGGGGCAGAACAGAAAATCGTCTGAGGGCACTGGTTTGGCATGTTCAAAGGCATAGAGGAATTGTCCAGAGAAAAGAGTCAGGCACAGGTCTGGAGATGACAGAGCCTCTGTACTTTTCTTACGCATGCTGTCTTAGGCCCAGAACAATATCCCACAGAGAGACAAAGGCTCTGACCACAAGAGTCCATGTTAGCTTGAGGCGTAGACCCAGGAACCCACCCAAATAGGAGTATTTTTAAATGTCCAGTTATCTAGGGCCAAATTTCCATTTTATACAGCAAAGTTGTTGGCCAAAACCCAGACATTAACCTGGAAATGCAATCTTTCTTCAGTACCAGATTCACTGTCCTCGGAGAGTCACTGATGGGGCTGTTGTTGTAGAATATGGTTTATATATTTAAGAAAATTTTCTTCTTGATACCAAGCCTCAGATTTAGATAGATGCACTCACCCAATTTTATAGCAATACTAGAAAGGACTATCAACCCTAAATATTCATTGAAAGGACTGATGCTAAAGCTGAAGCTCCAATACTTTGGCCACCTGATGCAAAGAGCTGACTCACTGGAAAAAACCCTGATGTGGAGGAAAGATTGACATAAAGAGGAAAAGGGGGAGCAGGGCAGAAGATAAGATGGTTAGATGGCATCACTGACTCAGTGGACATGAGTTTGAGAATTGGTACAAAGGATTCAGTGTCAGACAAAAGAAATACTGGCCTACAAATGGCTTTGTTTCTTCTTCCATACTCACCCAAAACAGAATCCATTCCACCTCCTCTTAGGCAGAATAAGGAATGAAGGTATAAAAAGTCAGAACTGTTATGCTATTGAAGTTCACTTTCAAGGAAGAAAACACGTTTTTCCATTATCCATAACTACCTCAGTCATTTATGTTTCTCTACTGAAAAGAAGCTTCTCTTCTCTTCCTTTCTCTACCAGAAAGGAGTTACTCGTACTTCTTTAACCTAGCACAGGAAATAATGATTTGCTGCATAAGAAGTCATTCTGAACCTTAGAGACTTAAATCAATAATGATTTGCTATTTCTTACCATTCTCTAAGATGACTGGGCAGATCTGCTCCCCATGGAATTAGGTGAGGTCACCCAAGCTGGACAGGCTTGACTGGAAATTCTAAGGTGACCTACTCACATATCTGGAGCCCTGGTGCCAATGGTTGAGTAGGGTGTCTCCATTCTCCTTCACATGGTCTCGCTTTACAGCATGTACCTTAGCCTCCAGAGCCTTTCAGCACAGTCTCTCTTTCCAAAAGAAAGGCCTGCTCTGATTTTTTTTTTTTTTTTTTTAAACAACTAGATTGAAAGAGAAAAGGGTGGAAGCTCACAGGTCTTTTAAGAGCTGAACCCAGAACAGCTTGCAAGATGTCAGTTCTGTCACGTTCTACTGATAAATGTAGTTCACAAGGAAGGGAAACACTCTCCACTTTAGTGGGAATACATACAGAGATAGCCTAATGATTGACTACCAGTTTGCAAACAAGTTATAATAAACCCCAAGGAATTTCCAATGATTTCAAGTGATACTGAATGCTATTTCTGACCCAGCCAGAAGGTATCAATTCTTGAAGTAATACACTGCCTCTGATTTTTCTCCATCCAGGCTTCCCTTCCCTGACTCCTTTGCTTTATCCAGTATTCTAAATTAATTCCATTCAATCTTCTGAAGCTGGAAAGTGGATGCCAGATCACTGTGTACATGGGACCCATCTTTAGGAGCAATTCTTTATCCCCTTTTCCTCATCCATTGAGATGGATATGGCATTTCATCTTAAATTTTACATCTTCAGCTGAAACTAACTTACTCCTCAGTAGATTCTTTTAGAGGAACAAAAGATAATATTTTATTTAAATCTATTTTATAATCTTTTAAGGTCTATTCACAAGTGAATAGGTTTAGTGTTTTTCAGGAAAATATATTTTTTAGCAATGCTGAATTTGTTGACTGTAATTAAAAGTGTCCTTGAAATATATTTGTCTTTCTCCTATAGTTGACTATCATTTCCTTGAAGGTAGAGACTAAACCATTTAGCTTATTATCTCAACTATATTTTAAATCATTAAACAAGCATTTATGATAGGATTACAAAACAGATACATATATAGATAATATTTAACTGAAAGTGAGGATAGGGATTGGGGAGGAAAGAGGATGAGACTCTCCCCCATTCCTAAAGTACCACTCTTTCTACAATGTACCCTGAAGTGTTCTATAAGATTACTTAAGTGGCCCTCTACACTAACTGAGCCCCTCAACAAACAGACAAAAATAATATAGACAGTTGTTATCATTATTTATAAAGTGCAATAAGTTCCTGTTAATCATATTGGCACTGTAATGAGTTCCAGAGACAGTCTAGTTTTAGCTATGTCTTTATATGAGGTCTAAGACTCTTGAGAGTCCCTTGGACTGCAAGGAGATCCAACCAGTCCATTCTGAAGGAGATCAGCCCTGGGATTTCTTTGGAAGGAATGATGCTGAAGCTGAAACTCCAGTACTTTGGCCATCTCATGCAAAGAGTTGACTCATTGGAAAAGACTCTGATGCTGGGAGGGATTGGGGGCAGGAGGAGAAGGGGACGACCGAGGACGAGATGGCTGGATGGCATCACGGACTCAATGGACGTGAGTCTGAGTGAACTCCGGGAGATGGTGATGAACAGGGAGGCCTGGCGTGCTGCGATTCATGGGGTCTCAAAGAGTGGGACACGACTGAGCGACTGAACTGAACTGAACTGAAGTCTGTCTCAGGCTGCATTTTCTATGACATCTGAGTCATTACTCATCCACTGACTTCCTATATTGTACTATCTGTGACTTGAAGACTATTATAAATACCCTGAACAAGGAAACATATAGTATTGTCACCATCATTACAAGTGTGAGAAATTTGAACATGAGGTTGCTGGTATTGATAGTTCCTTTTCTGGGAAAGAACTATAAGCTGACCAAGAGTCAAATTATCTCTATTGGCAACAAGAGTTTAGGTGCTGAAAGAGTTTCCCAAACTCATTAACCAAGCTCTGGAATTCTGTGGGGCTCATAAAGATACTTTCCACTCTATTGTAAAGGATAATGATGCTACAGTAAAACTTTGCGTACAAATGCCAAGATATTCAAACCTAAATCAGGCATTGTCTAAAGCTTACAGATGATTACTAGCCACAGTATAACTAAAATCAAGATTAAGACCCACTGAGATCGGTGGCTTCAGTTTGCAGCATTATTTTCTCTCTCAGAGCTTTGCATAGACATTTTGGGTATGAGCTTTGGAATGAAAAGATTGGCTGTTGAAACCTGTCTTATGCTTTAGCTGTATGGATTTAAGAAAGTTATATAATTCCATTTAGCCTTAAATAATACTATTAAAATCATAGAACTGATTGTCAATGCAGATAAAACAGCACAGTTCTTGGCATATAGCAATTAAAATTTGACAAATACACCAGAGTAAAGAGAGTCCGAGCCCTTCAAATTGTTCATCACAAATGTTTCTAAATAGGTTATCATTATATTGCTTTATTTTAATCAAAATACTCATATTTTATGCGTATAAAAGCCATAATGAGATTAGCATAGCTTTATTTGTGCAGGATTCCTTTTGTCCTGCTAGATTTAGCCTTCAAAAAGAGGAATTCAATAATCAGGTTGGAGCATGATGCTGTAACATAAAAAAGGGAGAGAGTGACCTGTGCCATGAAGAATAGTTTGAGAAATTCAAGATAAGTAGCCTATTGAAGAGAAGTGGGTCATGATAAATCACTTTAGATAACATCAATTAGTGTCTATACATGGTCCTAGGTGTCAGGACAAATAGGGGAAGGTCCAAGAAAATAGATCTGTTGTTCAGTTGTTCACTTGTGTCTGACTCTTCACGACCCCATGGACTGCAGCACCCAGGCTTCTCTGTCCTTCACCATCTCTTGGAGCTCACTCAAATTCATGTCCATTGAGTTGGTGATACCATCCAACCATCTCATCCTCTGTCCTCCCCTTCTCCTCCTGCCTTCAATCTTTCCCAGTACAGAACCTTTTCTAATGAGTCAGCTTTTCGCATCAGGTGGTCAAAGTAGATCTGGGGTCAATGTATAATATTCAGTGTCATCAGTTGATGACTATATTTCCTCTATAGGTAATGAGACCCCCTGATAATAATGAGACCCCCTGATAATGTAAATAATCACTTGACCAAGCCATGAGAGATGGATTCAATCAAATATCAGACAGCTGATTGGACTATTCAGTCCTTAAAGTCCATTTCAGTCCCGAAATTTGATGCCTCTATAAAAATCTGTATCATTCCAAGTCTGCTCCAAATGTATCATTTTCTACAGAGGTTGAGACAGAGACAGGGACCGCCATAGCCATGTCTCCCATTTATCCCCGAGCATATATGGTTCTCTTTGGTAACCAAGTCTATTTGGTAACAATAGCCAGAGACTTCATCAAATGAACACATGAAATCAAATATTTAGATTCAATTCTCTTCTCCAGCAAATTCTGGTGAATTCATGAGGAATTCTGACATGTTCTGGAGTTCAGACCTACTGACCTCTTGTTAATTCAATCATTTGTCCTCACAGTATGAGGCTGCTGCCTGAGAAGTCTGGGAAGCATTTCGTCATCTCACATTAGTTTCTTGTCAGTACTCCAACTCTTCTTACAATATTTTTTAAAAATATGAGCTGGACCTCCACATCCTAAACAAAGTAAAGATAACCATCAGAGTTGATTTCCCACATCTGGCTTATTTGTACTCTTAAATTCAACTCAAATGGACCTTGCCACTGCCTATCATTTCTCTTATACTTCTATATGAGCATCAGGGAAAGGTCTGCACCCTAAGCTCTCTGGTGGTCCACTTTTACTTCCCATTTCCAGTAAAAACTCTTGCTTGAAATATAAACACTGACACACACACACAAGGACACTGGACACAATTGTATAGGGTAATTATTTTCTAATTATTCAGGGACAAAGGTAGTTCTGGTAATAACATGATACAGTTTCCATTAAAAATGAAACTTTTATCACCTGGAGACTCTTTATAGTGCTCCAAAAACATGTGGATCTTTATCACAGCCTAGGGATTTCTCAAAATTTAAAAAAAAAAAAAAAAAAAATCTGCTGCAAACATTTTCACTTTTAAACGTAGAAAATTTGTAGCAACTTTTTAGTGTTTTCTTTTTCCAACCACCAAAAAATACTGAAAATCCATCAGATAAAGATATAAACCTTTTTTATTACTATTTTTATTTTCATTATGGCCAAAAATGTCATTAAGGTCCTGTCTTTGTGATGGATAAATGAAAATGCAGTTGTTACTATGTAAATACAAATTCAGAACCATGCTGTCTACAAGTTCAAAGTCAGTGCAGCAAGGCCAATGACTTCTCACATTAAGAGTTAAGGTAAAAGTTCACACAGCACCACATAAATTTCTCAGCATTTTTTTCAGAGCCATTTACTTTCGTGCAGTAGCTCTGTGCCTTGTGCTCTTTTCTCCCCATGTACCATCTGTCTCCTCTGCTTCCTCTCACCTTCATACTTTCAACATTTTAAGCTACTATGACAAGAGTTAAAGATCATGGAAGCCATAAAATCTGACTTGAAACCTTAGCTGATGTTATGTTCTTTGAAGGTCCCCATAAGTAAAACGTCTTCTGAGCCCTTGCTGAAGAAATCATCGAAAGACAACCTTCCTGAATCTTTTACAACTTGGAAAAGCAAAGAATAAACTTTTCTTTCTATGAAATGGCTGACAGTTCAAGTTTAAGCTCAGAAAATGTCCCTCCATTACATATCATTACATTAAACTAGGAATGTTTGGAAACTGCTTGCTCTGACAAAAGAAAATAATATCTTTTAAGCATTAGCAAGTTATTATAAATGCTTTATTATTATATTTATAAAACACTGCATGTCCTTACATCTTGAAACAACAACAGTGAAATCTGATTAAATATAAGGAAAGCTAGCTAGTCTAAAAGTGTACCAGTTTTCATATATTCACTAGCCTATATTACATTGTATATTTTAATTTTTTATTTTAAAAATGTAGCCTAACTTAAAAACCATGAAATTCATAGAAGGCAAACCACTGTTTGCACCATGATTCTTGCAACATAAAAATAAGAGAAAATAGTAAAATTCACTGAAATAATGTATTTAGCTTCATGAAAACAAATGAAAATTTAATTAATTTTAAATATCTAAATTTGGCATGTTTATCTAATTTAAACATCACATAGATGCAGAGTGTTGAAAAATATTCTTTTATGTTACCTTACATACTACACATTAAAAAGTGCTTGTGCTTAGTCACTCAGTCCCGTCCAACTCTTTGCAACCCTTTGGACTGTAGGCCACCAGAGTCCTTTGTCCATGGGATTTTTCAGGCAAAAATACTGGAGTGGGTAGCCATTTCCTTCTCTAGGGGATCCTCCCAACCCAGGAATCAAAACAGAGCTTCCTGTTACCTGCTAAAATGTATCTCTATCTAAATATCACTCGTTTCCTAAAGATGATAATTTCCACTGTCTCTGTAAATAATCTTTGCTTCTTGTCTTCCATAATTCAGCTAATGGATTGAACCATTTTCAAATACTTTTTTGATATCTAAATTATGTTTTAATATTCCTGATACTCATTCATATGCATTAAACCACTCAACAAATATTTACTGAGTGTCCAGCAATCATCTGAAGAAATCAATAAGACAGATAAGGACATTCTTGTCATGAATTCATTTTAGGTCTAGTATGGAAGATAGTATTGCCTAAATAATAAATGTGATAAGCATTTTTAAAAATGCAGAATGTTTTGTGAGCTACATATGTGCTGTATGGAAAGTCAGTCTTTTTCAAAGATATGTCACTTAAGCTGAGACCTGAAGCATAGGAATAGGTAAACTATGTGAAGACATAAAGGACAAGATTCCAATTAGATGAAACAACCAACAGAACGATATCAGTATTAGAAGAATGTGATGAACTTGAAAAGAAAACTTCCCCTAGAGTCTGGAGAGCAAGGCAAGTAGAAATATATGAATCTAGAGAAACTCAGGCACAAGATTAGAAAAGGCCTTGAAGACAGTGTGAGATGACGGTTTTATTGTCATTATCAAGCTGTCTTCTCTTCTTCCACGCAGGCAGAACTCCAATTTCATTAAAATATACACACCCAATGCATCAAATATAACTAATACCCTTCCCAATCTAAGAGATAGATCTTATTTGGTATAAACTGCCATGCAGTTCTCTTTTATCTTGCCAGTGATTAGGATTAGTCATAATATTAAACCCTGGCCAATTGGATATGAAAGGAAATCTACTTGGAGAGTTGTTATGGACTGAATTTCCCCACAGCGAAATTTATATGTTGAAGTCCTAACCTCCATTGGGACTTAGGAGAGAAGACCATTAAATCAATAATTAAATGAGGCCATCAGGTGGAGCTGTGATCCAATAGAAATATTCTTATAAGAAGAAGAGATGCCAAGGATGTATAAACAGAAAAGAAAAACCATGTGAGGGCACAGAAAGGAGATGGTCATTGGAAAGCCAAGGAGAAAGACCTCAGGAGTTACTAAATATGCTGAAACCATGAATTCAGACTTCTAACCTCCAAAGCTATGAGAAATAAATCTCTTTTCAGGCATCCAGTCTGTGGTATTTTGTTATGGCAGCTAAGTGGAGCTAATCCCAGAGTCCAGGAAAAGTGTTACTCTGTACCCTTGTGTCTGCATCTTCACTCAACTTCCTCCTCTATGTGGACGTATGTGTTTCTTATCTTCTCATAAGGATGCTATTTATACTGGGTTAGGGTTCAAACTAATTCAGTATAATTTCAGTTCAGTTCAGTTCATTTGCTCAGTCGTGTCTGACTCTCTGTGATCCCATGGACTGCAGCACACCAGGCTTCCCTGCCCATCACCAACCCCCAGAGCTTGCTCAAACTCAAATCCATTGAGTTGGTGATGCCATCCAACCATCTCATCCCCTTTCGTCCACTTCTCCTCCTGCCTTCAATCTTTTCCAGCATCAGGATCTTTTCCAGTAAGTCAGTTCTTCACATCAGGTGGCCAAAGTATTGGAGTTTCAGCTTCAGCATCAGTCTTTCCAATGAATACTGATTTCCTTTGGGATTGACTGGCTTGATCTCCTTGCAGTCCAAGGGACTCTCAAGGGTCTTCTCTGACACCACACTTCAAAAGCATCAATTCTTCTGCACCCCACTTTCTTTATAGTCCAACTCATAATCTATACCAGTATAACTTCATCCTATCTTGATTTTACCTACAAAGACTCATTCCCAAATGAAGTCATATTCACAGGTACCAAGGGTTAGGACTTTAACATACATTTTTATGGGACACATAAAAACTACATGTAGAGAATGGCAGAACAGAAGAGATACCAGAACATGGCATCTTGGAAAATATCATGTTAGCTTTTCGGAGTCAAAATTTCTTGTGGATTTCCTTTTTTTTTTTTTTTTTTAATATTAAACTCCTTATCACTTCAGCTGCATTTTGTTAGGTCTGATTTTATCTGAGACTAAAATAGTCTAGTGTTGTTAAGGATATAGGGAAATGTTTTCAGAGCATTGTGAAATTATCAAAAGATTTTAAACAAAGAAGTAGCATAATCAGATATTTATTTTGTAAAAACAGCAAAATCCATTTGAAGCCCATGTCCTCTAGAAATTCTTTCTATAGATCTTTTGCTTTATAGTTGCCCTTTAGTGACTTCCTGATTACTTCACTTATACATGGAATGCCGGTTTTAACAGAACTCCTTACCTTCCCACTTCAGTCTCTTCAATACCTCAAAATAATCTTCCTACAAGAGCACCTAGTAATCCATCTTTGCAATCAGATGTCTTCCATAACTCTCCATTGCCATAAATTTCCTAAAGCCCTCTTAAATCTTGACCTCAAACTACATTTTCAAAACAAAGTCCAAAAAGAAGTAGGCTTTGTGTTAAAATAAATATCATAAACCATCATCGAGCAGTGGTTGACACCTGTGCAATTTTAGAAAACTGAGAAAAGTTATTAATAATAATATGTTAGAATTCAGAGCAACAACCATTTAAAACACAAGAATAACACATATAGCTGACTATTCCTTTCCCATTGCTGAGAAACTACAGCAAAAGGGAGAAAATGTGTTTTATAATTCCTGCATTATTGAAAAACAATTTTTCATGCAAAAATTGTTGCATGTTAGCAACTGACTAAGAACTAAAATTAATTGCCACCCAACATCATCAAGGAAGTTTTTGTTTTAGAAGCCATCTTCTGTAGGCTAAGCATTGTCTACACATTATCTTAATTAGCCTAACAATAAATATATAACACAGGCTATCATTCCCCACATTATGAATAAGAAATGTAGGTTTAGAGTGAATGATTAAGTAACTTGCAGCTCTGAAATGCCAGAAATGGTTTTCAACTAAGTTTTTAATCATTAAGTTGTAATCCTACATTATTTCATTCACTAAAATGACCTTCTTAACAAAACCAAGTCATTCTTGGTTCCTTCAGCTTCCTCTGATAGTTTGAGCTAGGATTCTGGATAGATTATAAAAGTTGCAACTGTTGCTGCAGTAATGTGCATATGTATGTATGTACTGTGGCTTTGGACAATAATTTCAATTTTACTATCAATATATTTTAACACATTATTCAAATAAATTCAGCAAACATATTTTGTTGTAGGAATGAGGGAAGAAAAGGACATTCAAGAAAGAACAAAGTGAGATTAACAAAGAAGACAATGAGAAAGTTGCTTCAAGCTAACATTTATGAAGTGTCAGTAATAATTACAAAGCTATAAGGAATATTATGGTATAGATGGATTTTCGCAGATGGCACTTGTGGTAAAGAATCCTCCTGAAATGCTGGAGACCCTAGTTCGATCCCTCGGTTTGGAAGATTCTCCTGGAGAAGGAAACAGCAACCCACTCCAGTATTCTTGCCTGGAAAATACTATAAACAGAGGAGACTGGCAGTCTACAGTCCATAGGGTCGCAAAGAGTTGGACATGACTGAACACGCACACACAAAAATGGTATAGGTAATCATGTCTTGCCCTCTCTGAAGATAGCATCTACAGTGTGATATTGTTCCATAAGCATTCCAAAATGTCAAGATTTGAATTGGAAAATGAAAACTGGAGTAATTGAGAAGAGACTGTGACACTTCCTTTTTCAAGACATTTCCCTTTCCATTAACTAATTGCTTTATAAAAAATAAAAGATTTTCTTTTAAGAAAAATAACTGAAAGATTTAATTTCCTTGGTTTGATATAATTTTGAAGAAAGAACTTTCAAAAAGTGGAACAAACAAGCAGGCAAACAGCCATTCAAACCTTCCCTGACTCTATACTGTACTGATTTTTGGAGAGGAAATTATAATTCTGTTATAGATACTGTACTGAAAGTCCTAGTCTTCACAATGGGGCAATACAGGAAAGCAACCCAAAGCAAGTGAAGAACTTTTTTCTTCCCAGCCATACACTTGATCACTAAGGACAAATAACATCACAGCTTTTTGCTGTTTTGCTAAGAAGGCAATGAGTCAGTTAAAGGGTCAGTCACACACTAAACATCAAACCATTGAAAATAATCGTAAGCAAGGGGTAATAGCTGCAAACAACACTGTAATGCATTCAGAGAAAATTAGGAAAAAAAAAATGTTTAGGCTTCTATCTATACCCAGATGACTAAATTATGAAGTAATATAAGTTTATAAAGCCTGAAAATTTTTTTCACTAGCTTTCACTGAAGTACTACATAACAAGACTTTTCTCAATGATCCAGGCAGTGCAGATTTCAAGTGAGTCACTAATGTGGCACTGTGTGTGTTTGGGACAGACACATGAGGTGTGAATATGCGAGAGCCATGTGCTGAGTTGGTAAAGAGTGATAATGAATTAGCACTAGCGTATTTGCCATCTGCATATTAAATCCTGGGGGTCCTGCAAGCTTGCTCATTTTATATTTTGAAAAGTTACATTAATGCCCTCAACCCCATCAAATTCAGTAATTTATACATGTATCCTGTTTTAAAAAAAAGCACCATGTAAGCCATTTTTGGAATACATGTACACTCACACCATTGAATGATTTAAATTAATAGACTTATAGGTCATATACACATATATCACTTCGATTTTCAGGTGGTGGGAGTGCTGTTTTGAGCAAGGAACTGAAGGGAAGTCAAAGGAAACAGGAGCATTCCTTTTGGATAAGACTTTTCCATTCCTTATTGTGACTAAAAATCAGGATCAAAAAGACATAACAATCAATGTAGTGCAATGCTTAACAAAATCATCCTAGTTCAATCCATTTTAATTTTTAATGACTGAACTTTACATTTTATTTTCTTGTTGATAAAATCCTAGTTGTTCTTCTAGTAGAAAGGAAAGTTGGAGTCCCAATTTCATATTTATTTTTCCCTATAAACCAGCATATGTATATCTTTTTCATGGACTAGAACAAAGAGCCCTGTTCTCTCTGGAATACACAGTCAGTGATGTTAATTCATGAATCAAGAATTTCCCTGGTAGTTTAGTAGTTAAGAATCCACCTGCCATTGCAGAGGACATGGGTTTGATCCCTGGTCTGGGAATATCCCACATGCCTTGGGGCAACTAAGCCTGCGCACCGCAACTACTGACACCTGCTCACAAAGAGCTGGTGCTCCACAAAAGACACCACTACAGTGAGAAGCAAAAGCACCAAAACTAGAAAGTAGCCCCCATTCACTGCCCAGTAAGGGAACAGCAAGGAAGACCCAGTGGATCCAAAAAATAAAAAATAAATAAAAATCTAAAAATACATGAATCAGGAAATGCTAGTCTATAACAAGAATGCTGTCATCACTTCATGTCTTTTGGGTTGACTTATGTAATTTGGAAGTAATATTTCTTTTCAATCTCCTTCATTGCCTTTTTTCATTATACTTAATAATAGCTTTATATACTATGTAATTCAACATAAAAAGACCTATTTATTTTGATAAAAAGGAAAAAATAAAGTGGCAACAATTCTTTATCCCACTAAAACCTTACATCTGAGTCCAAGATACTAATTTATCATGATGTGAGTGTAGTTTTTCAGATTGGGTATGAATTGATGTGACTGATGACAGATAAAGCTAATTCCAAATTGGAGTAGAATTCAGCTTTGCTTGGTCTCTTGTTTTCCTACTTTTTTGTTTTGTCTTTTAACTTGTTCTTGTAAAAGAAGTGTGGGCGGTTGGAAAAAGTCACAAGGGATCATGTGAATAATCTTAATGACATTAGAAATGATGGGCTTATTTTCATTGGCTTATTTATTCCTAAGTCTCAGTCAAAGGAGTGAGAGCCTAAATTGGTTCAAATGCTCAGTTTTTCATAGCAAGTTATGTTTGAAGTGAAGTCATTCAGTCGTGTCCGACTCTTCGTGACCTCATGGACTGTAGCCTATCAGGCTCCTCTGTCCATGGGATTTTCCAGGCAAGAGTGCTGGAGTGGATTGCCATTTCCTTCTCCAGGGGGTCTTCCCGACCCAGGGATCGAACCCAGGTCTCCAACATTGCAGGCAGATGCTTTACCATCTGAGCCACCCATGTGAACAGCAGTTGAACATGGGTCAGTCGGTCCTGAGAGATGGGTGAGCGCCGTTCTGTAGTTATGTTTAGATGTCAAAATAATATTATAGTGTGTGAAACCTTATGCTAGATATTTCATATCTGTTGCTTTCTTAAATCCAAAAAACAACCCTAAGATATTGTTTTGATATTTCAAATGAGGATTGAAAACCTGGAGTAATTATTAAGGTCTTCTACACGTGTGTGTGCCTGTGTGCTCAGTTGCATCCAGCTCTTTGTCACATCACGGACTTCTCTGTCCGTGGAACACCATGGACTTCTCTGTCCACCAGGCATCCCTGTCCATGGAATTTTCCAACCCACTAGAGTGGGTTGCCATTTCCTACTTCTGGGGATTTTCGTGACCCAGAGATCAAACCTGTCACTTGTGTCTCCTGCATTGGCAGATAGATTGTTTACCATAGCACCACCTGGGAAGCCCAATATCTTCTACATAATATTGAATTTGTATTACAAATAGAGTCCACGATATAGGTATTTTATGAGAGAAAGCCACTAAAATGATTGTAATGTCTACAACATAATAAGCACTTAAAAGATATGAGCTTTGTCATTATTAACATAATAATAACAGTAAAGATTCTTTTAAACAGAGAAATTAAAATGCTTGAGATGAAGAGGAAGCATTGAAAGTTTGATCTTGAAGTTTTAGAAAGTGACTATGTGACTATGGAGCTATAGAATCTATTTCTGCCCCATTGGAAGCACAATCCACTTCCCACTACAACTTATACACAAATCAAAGACCTTTTGGAAACCATTTGCAATAAAGGGTACTTTATGTACATTTGGCAGTTGCATTGATGGCTTTTTTTTTTTTTTTTTCACAGAAAAGTAACTTGCAAGGGCACAAAGACAAGTTGAAAACAAAATCTTTGGGAAAATGACATTGAAAGGCTCTTAGGACACATAACAAAAACATTTATTGAAATTCCATTAATATCAATAGATGGAATAATAAGCTACTACTAACAGAAAAAAATCAAGATGCTCAGTTGTACACTTTTTTGGAGTTACTTACATAGAACTTACTTTTCCAGGAGTAGCTCCAGAATTCACCAGGGACTACTTTGTTCCCAAGTCAAGCATCCATTAAAGGAGATGCTTGTTTGTGTTCAGAATAAATAAAATGAAATGTAACACTAGCAGTAAAAGCCTTGTCAAAGATAACATTTCAACTTTTAATCATTAGCATTAATAACAGAAATATTTCCCCAGTACATAACTATGTTGAGCAAAGCTGTATTCCTTAAACATTTGAAAATGATAGAAATGGAAAGACACTGAAAAAGAGCAACATTTATCCTGAAAATGTGACATCCCAAGTGTCAAGAGAAATCATATTTTCACAGCTTAGTTAAAAACCCCTAGAAACCAAGATATGGAGGAAATTTTGATAGATCTTTAATATTTTAGGAAGGGTAGTTGGTACTGCCATAATAAAATTTTAAATTAAGAACCCACGTTTGGCATGTATCAAGTAGAAACCAGCTAAAGTGCCCAGGCTCATTTCCAAAAGAATTCAAGAAGGAGTTATAGCAGGCCACCTGGATTTATAAGGTGGTAAATTAAAAAATAATAAAACATTGATCTGTCAGCATAAGTCTGAATGCGAAGTATATGGCCATTACTTTACAATTAGTGTCACTTACTGAAATAGTGCTTTCACAGTGATTCAGCCCTTAACCACATTTTTCCAGAGCACTTCCTTCCACCAATTTTGAAAACTATTGCTGAAACAGTCACTCAATATTAAATCATTCTGTCAATTAGCAATTGTGGGAGCCAACTCTTGCTTCTGTTCTGCACTTACAAGCACCCAGACATTACAAAATGTAACTTCTTTCTCAAAGTCAGGATGTTTTACAGCAGTCTAAAGCTTAGAGAAAGATAGAGAGAGCTTCCTCTCAAATATGGCTTTCTATTATATCCCATCCATTAGAAGCAAATCTCAAAGCCCTTCATTATGATATCTAATCTGACTTTGCTCAACCTCAGCATTATTAATAAGGCCAGCTTTATAGCTATACTTTCTATCTTTAAACTTGCCCTGTTTTTCCTGGCTAACTGCTTATGGAAGTGATAGTTTTATTATTAAATAAAGGTATATTAAAAAGTTAATTATTTTTATCTTTAGCTCTTCTAAATGATATTTGCATTTCAAAAAGATTATTCAGGCTACTGTGGCTCCGTGGGGAGTGGAGACAGGGAACTGATATACGAGGTTTTCCAGAATGTGCCCTCCTAAAGCTGAGAGGATAAAAATAGTCTGAAGTCCACTGCAGCTTCACATGCAAAGCTGACTATTCTGGCTCAGAGCAGTCATCCAGAAAGATTGCGTCCCTTATTCTCATTCACACAAGCAGTTTGGGAAAGAAAGCTTTTATTACATTGTTTGATGGTGTGTACAGAAGTGAACTGCCATTGTGCAGGTAGCTTGTTATGTTTTGTGTTCCAATAAAAAGGGTTTAAAATCTTCTTCCTAGTAAAACAGTAAATGGAAGAACATCAAGGCTACAGAGGAAGCAACCACAAATGCTTAAGCAGATAGACAGCCTGCATATAATGCAAGCACTGCCAAGAGCTGCAAAATATACAGGATAAAATATGAGCCTCTCAATGAGGTACCAGTCAATAAAGACTCATGCTTAAAACCATACTGGCTCTAGGGCTCCTGAAGAAGAATGAAAGAAAGAGAAGGTGAAGTTGCATCCAACTCTTTACAACCCCATGGACTATAGCCTACCAAGCTCCTCGATCTGTCCATGGGATTTTCCAGGCAAGAGTACTGGAGTTGGTTGCCATTTCCTTCTCCAAGGGATCTTTCCAACCTAGGGATCAAACTCAGGTCTCCTGTATTTTAGGCAGACACTTTTACTATCCGAGCCACCAGGGAAGTCCTGGGAAGAAGAATGGTGACTGCCTAAATCCGAACCTCTTCACACATTCCCCCAAAACATAGACAGAGATCTGAGAGCAAGTAACACTATCTGACAAATAACGTGGGAACAAAGGATACTATTAACTTCAGTGTATATTTAAGTTGAGAAATAAAACATTCAAATGTTGCAGAACCATCTCCAGACTCAATTCCTAAACATAGTCAGGTTCAGGTAGCATGGAAAAGACGGAACTACCATGGCCTGTGGTGGCAGAAAGCCCATAAAATCACGACCCTCTCAAAAAGAAATGCCTGCCTGTGCAGGTGTTGTTTCGTCTCTCAACTCCATCCAGCTCTTGGGACCTTGAGTACTGTAGCCCACCAGGCTCCCCTCAGTCCAAGGGAATTTCCAAGCAAGAATACTGGAGATGGTTGTCATTTCCTTCTCCATGGGATCAAACTCACATCTCCTACAAGTCTCTTACATTGGCAGGCAGATTCTTTACTGCTGAGCTGCCAGGGAAGCCCTTGCCTGATGTAGGGGAAATACTTAAAACATAACTGCAACAAAGTGAGTCAGAGCAGGGCTCCTAAGGAATTGAATGAAGAGGCTTGACTATTTGCATGACAGGAGTAACAGTATCCTGATGATACTATATGATAGTGGGAATGGAGAAGTTATGCTTTTTATGGAAACACACTGAAGGACAGAAAGCATATGGTGGAAATCTGGGTATTACAAAAAAAAAAAAAACAGGTACTATTTCAAAAGCAGGATCATATCTTCCCCCAAAGCAAGGTCTTAACCTACTAACATCCCACTACATCGTCTCCCCAAATAGGCTACTTATGAACTATGCAACTTTGTGAACTATAAAAATCTCTCACCATAAATAAATAGAAATGCTGCTATTGCCAGATGAGAATGTGAGAAGGTTTAAAATAAGCCAAATAAAGGCAGGCTATATTCATACAAAGTTATCATTGAAAATACAAATCAAAACATTGAAATATGCAAAAACACTCACAGAAACAAAATGTAAGCAGAAGAAATATTTAGGATAGTACTCACATTTGAAAAAAATGAGGCAAGCATTTGCAGATATAAAGTAATTACTATAATCGGAAATCAGAAACAAGAAAAAAAATAGAAACGTGTAAAATATCCAATGAGCTTAGGAAAGAAATTTTAAAACCAACAAAATGTCACATAATTAAAGATTCAGTTCAGTTCAGTTCAGTCACTCAGTCGTGTCTGACTCTTTGTGACCCCATGGACTTCAGCACACCTGTTTCCCTGTCCATCACCAACTCCTAGAGCCTACTCAGCTTATGTCTATCGTGTTGGTGATGCCATCCAACTATCGTATCCTCTGTCTTCCCCTTCTCCTCCAGCCTTCAATCTTTCCCAGCGTCAGGGTCTTTTCCAATGAGTCAGTTCTTCGCATCAGGTGGCCAAAGTATTGGAGTTTTACCTTCATCACCAGTCCTTCCAATGAATATTCAGGACTGATTTCCTTTAGGATTGACAGGTTAGATCTCCTTGCAGTCCAAGGGACTCTCAAGAGTCTTCTCCAACACCACTGTTTAAAAGCTCATAGCTCAGTTGGTAAAGAATTAAAGACTAAATAGCAATATAAAAGTAGAGACATATTTATTTGAAAATACGAAAAGTGACATTTAGAAAGGATTGAGAGGTTTCAGAGCAAGCCAACCCCAAATATGCCACTTTGGTATACTGAGTATTTCAAACTGCTGGATGCTTGGGGCTGGTGCACTGGGACGACCCAGAGGGATGGTATGGGGAGGGAAGATGGAGGGGAGTTCAGGATGGGGAACACATGTATACCTGTGGTGGATTCATGCTGATGTATGGCAAAACCAATATAATATTGTAAAGTAATTAACCTCCAATTAAAATAAATAAATTTATATTGAAAAAAAAAGAAACAACTGACACAAGAAAGATGTTCTGACCTTCCTTTCTCTCCAGAAAACAAAAAATCAATTTCAATGTGAAGGGTATCCTCCCAGCACCTGGAGGGCATCCTTATTGCCAATGATTGGGAATTCACTGTGGAGAACAGTATATAAATAGACTTTGTTACTTTTTTCAGTGATTAGCCATGCAAGCACAAACCTATTTGTCAGTTCTTCACAAATACTATTCTCTTGTTTGCGTGTGTGCATGTTCAGTTGCTCAGCGCTGCCTGACTCTTTGTGACCCCATGGGGTTTCCCAGGCAAGAATACTGGGGTGGGTTGCCTTTTCCTACTGCAGGGTACCTTCCCGACCCTAGGATCGAACCTGTGTCTCCTGCGTCTCCTGAATAGGCAGGTGGATTCTTTACCACTGTGCTACCTGGAAAGCCACTTCTTTGTTTAAAGTGTACAAAAACTGCCTGTTTTAGTCACTTTTTTGAGTTTCGTATCTTTACAAGCTCACATATGTACCAAATTAATTTCTTTTCTATAATTAATCTGTCTTATGTCAATTTAATTATCTGTCCAACCATAGAACTTAGAAGGGAAGAAGAAAAACTGCCTCTGTCCTGGAGTTTTGGTGCCAACATGAGACACTTCACTGGCTGACACTGCTGCTCTGGGCTGCTACAGGAGAGAGATCTGGGGACCTCTGGCAAGAACTGGCGGAAGATAAAAATTCTGACCACATCCATCTCCCAGACTCTACCTGCAGGTTCAGCTGAAACAGAGTGGGGAAAGTCCTTTTTTTTTTTTTTTTTAATCTAAATTTAGATTGACAGGGGGAAATATTTGTGTGAACTCATGACGTAGTAGAGCAATTCTAATAAAGATTTGTTATGAGTACTGTTGTTTTCTATGGATCTCATTCCTCCCAAAGATGGCCATTGTTTTCTTCTGTTTCCATCTTTTGTGTCATTTGTCATAAAGAGTGAAACCACAGTGTAAAAGGCAGGCAGAGGTCCTATAAACCTGCTGTTCAAGCCAGCTCATAGACTGGAGAGTTCATGGTTCTCATCAACTGGCATCTGTTTAGACAAAGTTTGCTGTGGGCCCTCTATATAAAAACTGGATGAAATTTTCCCCTTGTTTTGTTCTGTCTCCTAAGAGCGTGGCTTTAGAACTAATGACCTTCTCTCTGACCTTCACCATCTAAAATGTGCATGCACTGCTGGGCATCTGGTGGCCAGCTGAATACACTGTGATTCTGAGACACAGTCACAAGCAGCATGCTCTTTGTCTGGCCATGCCAGCTCTCAGGGATATTTGTCATAAGCGGCCTCTGTCATCTCAACCTTTGTTGTTGGAATTGTGGTGGTGGTTTAGTGGCTCAGTCATGTCCAACTCTTGCAACCCCATGAACTGTGCCCTGCCAGGCTCCTCTGTCCATGGGATTCTCCAGGAAAGAATACTGGAGTGAGTTGCCATATATCCCATTCTGGTGGCACCTGCCTGGCGTCACAGATTATTGGGTCTATAACTGGAGAAGGAGGCACTAGATTTGCTGTATCATTTTTATTGCCTATGACAGCAAAACCTCTGCTTTCTCTCTTTGCTAACTCTAGAAATGAACTCTTGGGTCATGGGGACTGCATCTCGGCACCCAGTTCAAAGACACCTCTTGTGTTTATGGTTAAGATTTATTCTAACTATGGAAATTTATCTTCAGGTCTTTCCATAAAAAAGGCTTATTGGATTAAATTTTCATTGGAATAAGTACACTAATAAAGATCCCACTCATCAATAGCCAACTGACTTCCCCACCCACCTACCCCCTGCTTCAGAACAGTTTCTCGGAGCTGTATGAGGTTGTCTCCTGGGATATAGTCCTCATTAAGACACTGAATAAATTAGACTCTGCTTCTTTCATGTTGTGTTTATGTGTCATTCAGTAGATGCTAGTTTCCAATTCCTTATAGAACATTTTGGGGTAGAAATTTGTAATATAAATGTAATGCCATTATAAACGAGAAGGGTGATTTTGTTTTCTTGCCCTCAGACCAAATCCTATGTTTCCTACTTCCCTTACTGGAACCTCTTCATTTAAATTGTTCTGAAGAGGATGAATATTTTAAGAAATCTCCAGTTGGTCTCTGGGCCGCACATGCAAATGGAATTAGATTGTAACTAGGTACAGAGTTCATGTGTGTTGCTCAAAAATAAAGAAAGAAGCTGTTTCCATCAGTAAGCCAATATCACCTCTCTAGAGATGCAAAGAAATGAACCTATAATAGACTCTCTCTTACACTGGGCTGTATTTGTCTTTACTTCCTCACCCTGTAAAACTCCAGTC
Source organism: Cephalophus harveyi (assembly GCA_006410635.1). Taxonomy (NCBI): domain Eukaryota; kingdom Metazoa; phylum Chordata; class Mammalia; order Artiodactyla; family Bovidae; genus Cephalophus; species Cephalophus harveyi. The sequence goes on from SJYT01041127.1 coordinate 238,230, forward strand.
TTGCCAATGAAGGAAGAACATATGTTTGACTCAGAGGGGAACAAAATCTATTGATCTGTGCAAGAACTAAGAGCCACAAACTCTTTTGTAATTCTTTGCCTTCATGCAGTCCTGTTCCCAGTGAATATGAGGTTCTTGATGTCTCCTCACAGAAAGGATTCAAAAAGAGACAAAGTTATAGGTGAGAAGTGGATTCATTTAGAGAGAAACACACTCCACAGAGTGTGGGCTATCTCAGAAGGTGAGAGAGTGCCTGTATATAGAGCAGTTAATTTCTATGGGCTCGGTAATTTCATAGGCTAATGAATGGGAGGATTATTCCAATTATTTGGGGGGAGGGGTGGAGATTTCCAGGAATTGAGCCACCATCCACCTTTTGGAGGGCTTCCCTGGTGACTCAGATGGTAAAGAGTCTGCCTGTAAGGAAGAAGACATAGGTTTAATCCCTGAGTTGGGAAGATCCCCTGGAAAAGGGAATGGCTACCCACTCCAGTATTCTTTCAGGAGAAATCCATGGAAAGAGGATCTTGGTGGGCTACAGTTTATGGGGCTGCAAAGAGCCAAACAATCGAACAACTAATGCTTACACTTTCCACCTTTTGGCTTTTTACGGTTAGCCTCAGAACTGTCATGGCACTTGCGGGTGTGTCATTTAGCACGTTGATGTATTACAATGAGCATAAAATGGGTTTCAAGGTTCCCTGGAAGTCAAATATTATGCCATCTTGGACCTAGTTGGTTTTAACCAGTTTTTACCATGTCCTATGGCTATGTTATTCTTTTAAAGACTGTGCCATACCTCCTTCCCTCCAACTTCAGTTCCCAATCCAGCCATTATTTTTACCTTAATTCCTGCTGACGCACCTGCTTTATAGCAACAGATCTCTGCTCAGCTTTCTTTTCAATTCCGATGCATCCCGACTCACAATTTCTCTTTGCATTTATGTGTAAAAGGAGAGAATTAACATGGACTTGTCTACCTTAGGGATATTATGAATCTCCTTCAATATTTTCCTAAGTTCTAAAGCTGAATTATATTCTGAAGCCTTCCCCAAGGTTCCACTCTTTTTCAGTGTATTAATGACCTTTTGCTCTGTAACCAGACTAAGCAGGGTGCCCTTATAGTCTTCTCCACTTTCCTAAAGGCACTATCTGAACAAGACCATAAAGTCTCCTAATGGGTACAAACTTCAATGGGTACACTTAATTCATACATTTAAGACAGGAGATATTTAAGGGCATTCAAAAGCTCACCCCAAAATGCACTGAGTCAGTTTTGTGCATTCCTCTCACCCAAATGAGAAAACAGTTATATAAATTTCTTGGGGCAGCTAGCTATTACCACCAGTGATTACTAACTTTTCTGCCCTTACTAAGCCTCTGAACACCTTCCTCCTAGACCACTCCAGAGTCCATTTCCTCACCTTCAAAGACATGAATCTCCTTTGAAGCTTTAAAATTAACATTTTCCACACATTCAGCTCTCAGTTTATCTAATTTTGACAAACCTGTTCATTTAAACTGCCACACAAATAATAGGATTGCTGCAAGTATTTTAGGACAGGGTTTGCCTCCCAGATACATTGTATAGCATAGTTTTCATGTCAGTTAGGGCTTCCCAGGTGGCTCAGTGGTAAAGAATCTGCCTGCCAATGCAGAAACCACAGGTTTGATCCCTGGATAAGGAAGAACCCCTGGAGGAGAAACTGGCATCCCACTCCAGTATTCTTGCCTGGAGAATTCCATGGACAGAGGAGGCTGGCAGTTTACAGTCCATGGGATCACAAAGAGTCATACACAGCTGAGCATGCACATGCCAATTAGACCCTGTGGTGTCAGGCATGCCCCCATGCTTGTGCACAGAAGCCACAGCTGCCACCTAAATTGACAAAGCCAGTCCCTTACATTAGGCGCCCTCACTCACCTTTATGATCCCCATGTGATGTCTGCTTTCTCAGAAGTTCATAAGATAGCATCTGTCTACATAGTGACAGATTACCTATGAACATCTAGAATGAAAGCAAAAAAACACAACGTAAAAGTTGTGAGTTAAGTTACATGCAGAAAAATTACTGACAACTATAGCTTGGGAGACAGCTGATCAGATAGCTCTGAGGAATTGATCCAAAGAGGAAAGATGGGGTTAAGATATACATGATTTTTTTCTGGAAAAGAATACATAATCAAACATGAAAAGATTACTGATAATGACAAAAAACAGACATCTCAAGTTAACAATTTCAGTGCTTTTCCATGTGTGGGAAGATGCAAGAATCTAGAGTCAGTGAAATTTATAAGTGAAATTTCACTGATATGCATCTTAACTATCCAGGGACAAAGCATTAAAAGTGTATTATTTTTCTCCATCCTGAATTCCCCTCAAGGTGCACTGTTGGTGAGCAACTACAGTGGATATAAGCTTGAACTGGAATGGAGGGCAACATTCTTGGTTTTGCAAACAAGACTGTTTGATTAGCCTTTCCATCATCTTACAGTAATGCTTTGAATCCAGTTCTTTACTACCCTCTACTGATGATGGAGAGCCCTATTCTGTTCTACATTATTGCCCTGCAACTGCAGAAATGGTCTCAAAGTCACAAAAAGTAAAAACCCATAGACACTTCTTTAGACAATCCAGACTTCTATTTTTGTGACATGCTATAAACATAATTTCCAGGGAAACTTAATGACATGTTGGGCCACAGTTTCCCCACAAGAACCACTTGAGAGACACTCTGCCCACTGTAAAATTAGCCCAAGCTACTGAATTTATAGGTATTACTAGGATTTACACATTAACAAAAGGGAAAATTGTCACTATTTACACTGAATTCAGTTGTGTTTTTGGAATCTGCCATATTGTTGCCACGACTTAAAAATCATGTGGATTCCTAACCTCTGCTAACACTCCTATAGCTAAAGGATGTAAAATGCTGCCCTCTGAGAAGTTAATCCCTCCTTTCTAGAACTGCCATTGTTCACAGCCATAGTAAGGAGATATTGTATATTCAAGAAACAAAAGGACCAACAATTTGTTAAATATGAAGCTCCAAATGGACCCCCTACTATTTCTCCAACCAACTTTAAACCTGTCTTTATCCCTATCAGGCAAATGCTCCACAATCTAAAAAAGACAGATACATGCTGAAAGATGCCAAAGAGTTATCAGGGATTATACATTGGTGCAAATAGACATCCTATAGCCATTATTTTCTTTTAATCTTTAGGCTTATCCTTGGCTTCTATGGTGGCTCAGATGGTAAAGAATCTGCCTGCAAGGCAGGAGACCCAGATTCGATCCTTGGGTTGGGAAGATTCCCTGGAGGAGGAAATGGCAACCAGGCAGTATTCTTGCATGGAGCATTCCATGGACGGAGTAGCTTGGCAGGCTACAGTATATGGGGTCACAAAGAGTCAGACATGACTGAGCAATTAACACTTTCACTTTATCTTATATTAAATGGGATGTGTGTGCAGCTGGAGAATAGTTAACTAACTGTAAGACCATTGGTTCTTCTCTGGCATCCACAAAATTTGTGAACAAATTATTTCCTAGTGCACCACTTGTAAATCTTACCAAATTTCTGGAAGAAATCAATATTCCCCATGAAGTCCTGCAAAACCCATGCTGAATTCTACAGCACTACAAATGGATTTTTTAGACTTACCTCCAGATTTCAGCTACTCTCACTGTTAGATTTTGTCTGTATGTTTAGTGGATGGACTAAATGATATCTAACTAGACATACTGATGTCACAACAGAAGTAGAGAAATTAATAACTCAGAATATTCTCAAAATATGTCACTTTGGCATATTGATTATTTTTAATTAAAGTTACTTAAGAAACAACTGGCATGAGAAGGGCATTCTAACTGTCATTTGTCCCCCTAAAAACAGGAAATAAATTTCCATGTAAGGGTACCCTCCTTGCACCTGGAGGGTAGAAGTTATCCTTAACACCAGAGATAGAGAATTCATGGCCAAGAAAGTTGAATAAACAACCTTCATTGCTTCTCTGGTGATTTGGCACCACAAGACAAAACACCTTTGTCAGTTCTTCACAGTAATTCTTCCTTTGTTGAAAAGGTATAAAAGCTTCCTACTTAGGTCACTTCTTTTAGTTTCATATTTCTATGATTTCTTATATATACAAAATTAAACTTCTGCAGTTTTTTCCTCCTGTTAATCTGTCCTATGTCAATTTAGTTGTGAGGCCATCAAAGAATTGAGAAGGGAAGAAAGGAAAAGTTTCCTCTCTATTGTAAGACAAAAATGGTCAAAAGAAATCAAATAAAGATAGAATTGTAAAAGATCCAAAAGAAAGACAGGCCAAAAACTGTCTGGAGCACTGAAAACTGAAAAGCCTGAAAAAGACAAACTAGGAAAAAGAGCTAATAATAAAACTAGAATCTAAGAAAACCCTAGAGAGTTTGATTCAAGATATATTTTCATTGATAATTAGTCTATGAATAATTCATTTTATTGTTATTAATGAGCTTGTTTTTTTAATATTGCAATGCACAATCTTGGGCCCTCCACCCAAACTAAAAACTAAGACCTTGACAAACCTACATTCAGTTATGTGATTCCTCTCCTCTTAACAATCAAACCTCCTGTCTCTCACTAAATTGAAAAAAAAAAAATCATCCTGACTTCCACATTCATCATTGTATAATCAATCACAAACTACATTTATATTCATTGGTGAAAAGAATGTGCATGTAATATAGAATACATATACGGTTTAGTCGTTAAGTCGTGTCCGACTCTTGCAATCCCATGGATTGTAGCCTGCCAGGCTCCTCTGTCCATGGGATTCTCCACATCAGAATACTGGAGTGGGTCGCCATTTCCTTCTTCAGATGATCTTCCCTACCCAGGAATTGAACCTGGGTCTCCTGCATTGCAGGCATATTCTTTACCAACTGTGCGATGAGGGAAGTCCTAGAATACATATACGGAGACTATTAAATGTATATGCCCATACAGACATCTTAAATGTTTTAATGGACTATTGCTTTACATGATCATTTGAATCTAATTTTTCTCTTAATATTTTTTTTTACTAAGATTCATCCATATTACTGTGTGTCATTCGGTACATTCATTTTAATAGTTATATAACATTTCGGGAAGATCCCCTGGAGAAGGAAATGGCAATCCACTCCAGTATTCCTGCCTGGAAAATCCCATGGACAGAGAAGCCTAGTAGGTTACAGTCCACGGGGTCGCAAAGAGTCGGACATGACTGAGTGACTTCACCTCTAACATTTATTATATGATAACATCATTATCTACTCTCCTTCCCATGAACATTTGTTGTACTGTTGCTGTTGATATTTTTTCAAAATGTTTGCAATTTTAAATGTGGCAACAATGAATCTAGTTAGATATATTTGTGAATTCTTTGCTGAATTAAATTTTTGAAGAGCAAACTATAATTCCTTTAGTATCAAGCCAGATAGTGGAAGAGAACAGTCAATCTATTTCTAACAGTATTGTGCTGTACACCTGAAACTAAATATTGTAAATCAACAATACTCAATTAAAAATTATAAATAAGTAAATATGATCCCCCTTTTTAAATTTTAAAAGTTTAGGGGGAAAAAAAGCAGCTAATACTTCACTGGCATAAAAAGTAAAGAAACGAAAGATAGTCAAGAACTCAGGTGGCTCAGTGGTAAAGCATCCTTCTGCCAGTGCAGGAGATGCAGGAGACACAGGTTCAATCCCTGAGCAGGGAAGTTCCCCTGGAGGAAGAAATGGTAACCCACTCCAGTATTCTTGCCTGAGAAATCCCAAGGACAGAGGAGCTTGCTGGCTATAGTCCATGGGGTTGCAAACAGCTGGACATGACTTAGGGACTAAGCAACAACAGTCTATCAGGGTCCTGGTTCCTCCTCAAGGGATATACATGACAATGTGATATGTATCTCTGAATCCCTCTACCCGGGTTGTCCATGATAACTTCAGACTAAGCACGAACACTTGGACTCCAGATTAGTTGGAACCAGAAGGTTGATGATTAGGATTCCTGTGACTCCACCCTGTTACCTCACCACCAACCCCTCAAAGGAAGGTCACACAACCTGCAGATCTCCTCCTGAATTTTTCCTATAGATACTCTTCCCTGAAATCCACTGGAGAGATAAGACTTGAGTACAAGCCACAAGTTCCATTTGCTTGGCCCTTGTAAAAAACCTTTTTCTGCTCCAAATTTTGACATTTTGGTTTGTTTGGTCTCACTGTGCATCAAGTACAAGAACTTGGATGGGAGGTGGGAGGGAGTTTCTGGATGAGGAACACATGTATACCCAAGGCGGATCCATGTCAATATATGGCAAAATCACTACAATATTGTAAAGTAATTAGCCTCCAATTAAAATAAATAAATTTATATTAAAAAAATAGGTGCAGGGCCTGAGGCTCAGGGTCATGCAGTGAGGGAGGCCCTGGGGCTGTGATGAGAATTAAATGCGATAACATGTGTAGAAGGAAAAAAAAAATGTACCTCGTCAAACAGAAAAGTGTGGAAGTGGAAGTAGCTCAGTCATATCTGACTCTTTGCCATCACATGGACTATAGCCTGCCAGGCTCCTCTGTCCATGGAGTTCTGCAGGCAAGAATACTGGAGTAGGTTGCCATTCTCTGCTCCAGGGGATCTTCCTGACCCAGAAATCAAACCAGGGTATGCTGCTTTGCAGGCAGATTCTTCACCATCTGAGCCACCAGGGAAGCCCTATTTCTACAACATTATTAGGTCTTTGCTTGTTAGTAGTTAACAAATGCAAAATTAAGATTAAAACATAAAATGTTCATTTGAAACTGATATTTGTTTTATTGCCAGGCAGCTCAGTCTAATTTACTTCATCATTGACTGTGAAGAAAACTCTTTAATTCTTGATAATAATAATTTTATACACTTATTTACATCTTATTTACATACAGAAACACACACTTTCTACCTTTGAGAAATCTAGAACACATTCATATATTCTAATTTTTTTACTATAAAATAAGGATGCAATCATAATAATCTGACTGGAAGTTAGACTATTGTACATTTTCCAGAACATTTCTTTTTGCATGCACATATCACTTTATTTATCTTTTTGAAAAAGTTTATTTTCTCTTGCAAAAATCTTACAATGTAAATCACAGTCATTGCTTTCAGATTTTAAAATGTATATTACAAACTGAGAAAAAGGATGTGTAAATTATCTTTCAGTTTCTATTTGTATAAAATTGAAAAGAACACTTTGCTAAAGAAAATAAATTTGGAAGAGGCAATTTTGCTTTTGACCTATAGTAAGTATAACAATGGCTACCCACTCCAGTGTTCTTGCCTGGAGAATCCCAGGGACGGGGGAGCCCGGGGTCGCAGAGTCGGACATGACTGAAGCGACTTAGCAGCAGCAGTAGCAGCAGCAGTATAACAGAATGATTTAAAATATTAAATACACCCATCTAAAAAGCATCACAAATAAAATATCTGGTATGAAAGCTAGAAATGAGATACATAAAGATTGCATAGGAAGAAAACACAAAACCCCAATAGAATTAGGAAAAGCTATCATAATTTTCTATGATGAAATACATCTATTAAATAGTAATTACTCTTTTGGTTTTAGAAATATGATTGCCTTAAATTTATTTTCAATGCCCTTAGTGTCACATCATTAAGTACATCTCATACACAAATGTAAAGTGATAAAAATTCTATAATAAATATTTTTGAATGTTCAGAACAAACTTTAAAATGTTTAGGTTTTTAAATAATCTGCATCCCTTTTCATTAAAAAAAAAAATTCATCGAATTGATGATAATGATAGACTACTTCTAAGGCAGGGTGTTTTCAAGGAGACTGAGCAAATCCCACTTATACCAGTGGCAAAATTGATAGGATGAGTCATTCATGACTAACTCCTCATTTTAATCATTTACCTAGCCCCCACAAAATTTGATTTAATCTCTCCCTCTTCAACACTTTCTCCATGCCAGACATTATGCTTGGTTGGGATTTAAAAAGAATGCCACTTTCTAATCCTGAACAGAGAAAATCAACATTACCATGTTTGTAAATTATTTTAAAATAACTTCTATAGAGAAGGTGTGATATTACATAGGTGTTAAGCTGTACTCAAGTGACAGTTTCTAATCAGTAAATCACACTCCAAGGGTGGTCTGTTATCATTTAATCAGAAAGTCCACTCTAGAGTCAGCCTTTACAACTTCAGCTCTTATCTTGAACAATGCCAGAAAAGATTGATGGCAAAAGAAATACCAATTAGCAAAACAAGCACTAGAAATGGGTTTTCCTAACTGAAATTAGGAACTTGTTTTAGTATAGTGGATGTTTAAAAACACTCTCCTTGATGAAACATGTGTGTGTGTGTGTGTGTATATATTACACATACACGTATATATACATACATATATATATATATACATGTGTGTGTGCTCAGTCATATCCAACTCTTTTTGACCCCATGAACTGTAGCCCACTATGTTCCTCTGCCCATGGGGATTCTCCAGGCAAGAATACTGGAGTGGGTTGCAGTTCCCTCCTCCAGGGGATCTTCCCAACCCAGGAACTGAGCCCAGGTCTCCCACATTGCAGGTGGATTCCTTACTGTCTTAGCCACCAGGGAAGCCCAAGAGTACTGGAGTGGGTAGCCTATCCCTTCTCCAGGGAACTTCCCAACCCAGGAATCAAACCAAGGCCTCTTACATTGCAGGCAGATTTTTTTTTTTTTAAAGTTTAATTCAGTGATTATTTTATTTTTATTTTTTCCATATTTTATTTATTATTTTTTTTTTACTTTACAATATTGTATTGGTTTTGCCATACATCAACATGAATCCGCCACAGGTGTACACGTGTTCCCAATCATGAACCCCCCTCCCACCTCCCTCCCCATACCATCTCTCTGAGTCATCCCAGTGCACCAGCTCTAAGCATCCTGTATCCTGCATCGAACCTAGACTGGCGATTCGTTTCTTATATGATATTATACATGTTTCAATGCCATTACCAGCTGAGTCTGGTTGCTAAGTATATGTCTCTGAAGTTGAATTTGGTTTAGGACTTTCATCACAACCTGTCAGTGAACTTTCTAAAGAGTAGCTAGCCCTCATCTACCACTGATTATAGACTTCCACCATAACAAACTGTCAACTGACAAAACTAAAACAATTTAGTGACAAGTTTTATGTTCTTTATTCAGGGGAAACAATTCATAGATTAGAGAAGTACAGTGCCTCACAAGTAGTGGAGCACTCTTTAAGAAGAATTTTGGGCAAAAGTGAGTTTTAGAGAGCATTAGAGGCAACATACAAATGAGTGACAATTGGCTAGGAGACCTGGAGTTTTCTAATAAGAATAGCAGGTACAATTTTAGGGGGTAAAGAAAGCTAGCTAGAGCAGAGCTGGAGGATTGTCATTGGCAAACAGTTAGATTTAGGTATTTCCAGTAAGCTCAGGCTTACTTAAGTTTAAGGTTGACTTAGCTTTGTGATGTGGGCAGGATCAAGTGTGTCCTTCATTTTGTAGATCCTGATATATGAACTTTACCACTGTCTATCAAGCAAAAAAAAAAAATTGCATTTGTTGTGATTTAACTGACAATTATCAACTAGTTCTCAACTATAAGTAATGTAAAAACAGGGTTATGTTAAGTCTGCTCTTAGTTTTCCAGTATTAAAGACATATCTAGTTAATATAAAAATCACCTTAAGATTGATATCACCGAAGCGAATGGTCATTTCAGTTCAGTTCAGTCATTCAGTCATGTCGGACTTTTTGCAACCCCATGGAATGCAGCACACCAGGTCCCTCTGTTCATCACCAACTCCCAGAGTTTACCCAAACTCATGTCCATTGAGTTGGTGATGCCATCCAACCATCTCATCCTCTGTCATCTCTTTCTCCTCCTACCTTCAATCATTCCCAGCATCATGGTCTTTTCAAATGAATCAACTCTTTGCATCAGGTGACCAAAGTATTGGAGTTTCAGCTTCAGCATCAGTCCTTCCAATGAACAATCAGGACTGATCTCCATTAGGATTTACTGGTTGGATCTCCTTGCAATCCAAGGGACTCTCAAGAGTCTTCTCCAACACCACAGTTCAAAAGTATCAATTCTTCAGTGCTCACCTTTCTTTATAGTCCAACTCTCACATTCATATGTGACTACTGAAAAAGCCATAGCCTTGACTAGATGGACTTTTGTTGGCAAAGTAATGTCTCTGCTTTTTAATATGCTGTCTAGGTTGGTCATAACTTTCCTTCCAAAGAGTAAGCATCTTTTAATTTCATGGCTGCAGTCAACATCTGCAGTGATTTTGGAGCCTCCCAAAATAAACTCTGCCACTGTTTCCAATTTTTCTCCATCTATTTGCCATGAAGTTATGGGACCAGATGCCATGATCTTTGTTTTCTGCATATTGAGCTTTAAGCCAACTTTTTCACTCTCCTCTTTCACTTTCATCAAGAGGCTCTTAAGTTCTTCTTCACTTTCTGCCATAAGGGTGGTGTCATCTGCATATCTGAGGTTATTGATATTTCTCCCGGCAATCTTGATTCCAGCTTGTGCTTCATCCAATCCAGTGTTTCTTGTGATGTACTCAGCTATAAGTTAAATAAGCAGGGTGACAATATACAGCCTTTACGTACTCCTTTTCCTATTTGGAACCAGTCTGTTGTTCCATGTCCAGTTCTAACTATTGTTTCCTGACCTGCATATAGATTTCTCAAGAGGTAGGTCAGGTGTTCTGGTATTCCCATCTCTTTCAGAATTTTCCACAGTTTATTGTGATCCACACAGTCAAAGGCTTTGGCATAGTCGTATTTCTGGAACTCTCTTGCTTTTTTGATGATCCAGGGATGTTGGCAATTTGATCTCTGGTTCCTCTGCTTTTTCTAAAGCTAGCTTGAACATCTGGAAGTTCACAGTTCATGTTTTGTTGAAGGCTGGCTTGGAGAATTTTGAGCATTACTTTGCTAACGTGTGAGATGAGTGCAATCGTGCGGTAGTTTGAGCTTTTTTGGCATTGCCTTTCTTAGGGATTGGAATGAATACTGACCTTTTCCAGTCCTGTGGCCACTGCTGCATTTTCCAAATTTGCTGGCATATTGAGTGCAGCCCTTTCACAGCATCATGTTTTAGGATTTGAAATAGCTCGACTGAAATTCCATCACCTCCACTAGCTTTGTTTGTAGTGATGTTTCCTAAGGCCCACTTAACTTTACATTCCAGGATGTCTGACTCTAGGTGAGTGATCACACCATTGTGTATGATTCCATTTCTGTATTGTTATATCTGTTCATTGTTTTGTACTTTAGATTCCACATACAGATAAAGTCATTCAGTATTTGTTTTTCTCTGACTTATTTCACTTAACATTATATCCTATAGGTCCATCTATACTGTTGCAAATGGCATAATTTCATTCTTTCTTTGGTTAAGCTGTATTAGTTCTTTATGCAGTTTGGATACTAACCCTTCACCACATATATCACTTGCAAATATCTGCCTACAGGACCCCAAAATTATTTTTTTGTTATCTTGGGATTCAGATTACAGCCTTTAGGGTTTCCACAGAAAGACTATGACGCACATAAACAACATACACATATTGGCAGCAGACTGGTTTGCTTCAAATGCGAAAAACTAAACAGACCCTCTTTAGAGGAGAAGGGATAGAGTTTAGTTCTTGGAGAAAACTGAGATTGTGTGATACCCCCATATTTAATTTTGTCACACTAGATATTCATTCTGCTTTAACAGAGGGTTATTCCTTCAATCCTATGTGACCCAGAAGGAAATCATTAGATGGATTAGCTCTAGTGTTAGGTTTTCAGCTAGAAAGCAATCCACAGCAGTTTGCCCAATGATGTAGCAGAAAAGAAGCCATAGTAATTTTTTTACTGAATTCATTATTGCTTCCATCAAGTTTGCTGCATTTTTAAGCCCCCATAAAAATGGTTTGAGAGCTGAGTTCTAATGTGAGAGGCATGCAAATATAGATGACAAATCCTAAAACTGATTCAAGCAGGTCTTTCATTTTCTCTGAAGAATTTGTAGTGATAAATGCACTGCTGCTGCTGCTGCTGCTGCTAAGTCGCTTCAGTCGTGTCCGACTCTGTGCGACCCCATAGACAGGAGCCCAACAGGCTCCCCCGTCCCTGGGATTCTCCAGGCAAGAACACTGGAGTGGGTTGCCATTTCCTTCTCCATTGTGTGAAAGCGAAAAGTGTAAGTGAAGTCGCTCAGTCGCATCCGACTTCTAGCAACCCCATGGACTACAGCCTACCAGGCTCCTCCATCCATGGGATTTTCTAGGCAAGAGTACTGGAGTGGCTTGCTATTGCCTTCTCCGGATAAATGCACTAGCTTAGAGCAAAAGAAAGTTGTAAAGTTTTCTCAAAGCTCATTATTTAACCTCTTAATACTTAAATTTGGAAACTGAGTATAATTGTGACTTCCTATGAAGGTTTAAAAAAATTATTTACCAGAAAATTTTGCCAATACAATCATAGAAATAATCCATACAACAAGCGTGTGTGTGTGTGTGTGTGCCTGTGTGTGTGCGTGTGTGCCTGTGTGTGTGTGTGTGCATATTTGTGTTTTGGAGTGTATAAATGTAGATGTAGGTATGTGTGTGTGTGAGTTTCTATATATACTAGTTTCTGTATATGTCAGTTTAGACTGACATTTTTAAAAAAGAACTAAAACCCAATGTGACCAAAACATATAATGCACTCAGGAAAGGATATAATGAACATATTCTCACTGGATGTCCAAAAATATTAATTTGAAATCACTTTTGTTGAGACACATTTTAAATTTTCATATGTATTTTTAGCATGTCTTTTCCAAATAATTCAAGAAATGTGGAGAGCATCCAGAGCAGAGAAGTTTAAATAATTAAAGAAGTCAACACAATGTCTTAAGTGAAAAAATTAGAGGCGTTAAATTCACATAACTTAGCAGGAATAAAACATTTATAAATATTTGAACGTTTTGAAGAGGAAGAAGTGAAAACTATTATTTAGCATAGCTCACAGGAATATGATGTAATAAAATATAAAACTATAAAAAATATTTCTGTTATTTCCATTAACATAATTAATGAAATCTTATACTGACCTTAAAATAGTGTGTATTTGCAATGCCAATTCTAGTAACAACTATAATAATAATAGTTGATACAATCTGCAAGTACTATTCTAATTCATTTAAATTTTAGAATAATTCTGTGAGATAGATGCTATTATTATATGTGGAAACTGAGATAAAGAGAAGTAAAGGAGAATGGTAATGCCTAAACATTTGTATCTTTGTATTATTAAATTATCTAATATTAGATAAAATAATCTAATGTTAATAGTCAGTAAAGAATCTGTCTGTAATCCAGGAGACCCAGTTTCGATCCTGGGTCAGGAAGATCCTCTGCAGAAAGAAATGGAAACCCACGCCAGTATTCTTGCCTGGGAAGCTCTGTGCACATAGGAGCCAGGTGGGCTACAGTCCATGGGGTTGCAAGAGTCAGAAATGACTTAGTGACTAAACCATTATTAAATATATCTAATATTAGATAAAATAATAAAATATTAATAATCTAATGTCACATCAAGTATAAATTGTCAGTCATGCAATAAGCAATAGCTGTTTTGGTTACTAGAATCATGTAACAAGGTAATTTAAATCACAATATTTCAAAATAAGTATTTTTATTTATAAGTCTGTCTGTAATTAGATTATATGTATATACTAAATACAATTGATTTTTATAGCTCACACCAGAGAGTACATGGCAATCCAAAATATCTTACTATTATTTATGCTTTTGCATATCCTTATAATTGGTTTCTATGGATCAAGTCCTTAGTTCTAATATTCAACATTAGTTTATTACTATATATATTCTGGGTAAGACCCACTCTAAGACCTGGGGATATAGCCAAGAATAATGAAAGTAAGGTCACTATTCTCATGGAACAAACTTCTAGTAGGGAAGCAAAATGTAATAAGCAAACCCACAGCATTAATCAGGGTTCTTCACTGAAACCAGTAAGATAGATGATAAATTAGATATATAAATAGATTAGACAGATTAGATAGCTAGATAGATAGATAGATAAAATGGTTTGTTGTAAGAAACTGGTTCATCCAATTATGGAGGCTGGCAAGCAAGTGCAAAATATGCAGGGTGGGCTGGCATCTTAGAGATCCAGGAGGAGTCAGGTCAAAGCAACCAGGAATAATTAATGTTTCAGTTCAAGCCTAAAAGCCACCCACTGAAGAATCCCTCTTGCTGGAAAGGAAAAAGTCAGCTTTTTTTTTTTTTTTAAAGGCAGATCGGACAAGGTCTACCAAAATTATGGAAGGTAAGCTGCTTTACCCAAAGTCCTCTGATTTAAATGTTAATCCTTCAAAAATGCCTTCACAAAAACACCCAGAATATTTAGCCTAATATCTAGTTTCCTCATGGCCCAACCAAGTTGACACAAAAAATTAGCCATCACATATTACAATAACATGATGGATAGATGAGGGATTTGAATGATCAGGAAGTTCTCTCTGGGGAGGTTATGTTTAAGTAAACACCATGGTACAGTCTGTGGAAATAAAGACAGCTCTATGAGGAAAATGTGGAGTCAAAGAACAAAACCAAAAACTGTGGGATCCGAGCACTAGAGGGCAGAACAAGGAATGGTACCATATAGGAGGAGAGAAAGTCACTCAGGCTGCAGTCTGCAAATTAGGCTTATTTTTTTTTTTTTTAAACTTTATTTTACTTTACAATACTGTATTGGTTTTGCCATACATTGACATGAATCCACCACGGGAACATGAGTTCCCAATCCTGAACCCCCTCCCACCTCCCACCCAGTATCATCTCTCTGGATCATCCCCGTGCACCAGCCCCAAGCATCCTGTATCCTGCAAATTAGGTTTAATGTTGAGTGAGATGGAAAACTTCTGCATGGTTCCAAGTGATCCACAGCCAATAAAACCGTGAAATCAGCACTGGCCCCAGCAGAATTCTCCCTCACAAGTTATTTGTTGTTTGAAGCAACGTTCCTCCACATACAATCAGTAACTAGCAGTTCACAGACATTTATTGAGCATATAACATATGCCAATGACTATTTAATCATCAGGGAATCAAAGAATAATGAGACCTCATCCCTACTCTCAGTACAAGCATGAAGAATAATGTAAGATCATAATTTTACTTTATATTTATTCCCTATACAAAAATTCTCCTGTGGTACAAAAGATTGGATGATGCATGGGATTACTAATTTTTGAGAGCTATACTGACAAAGCCAATTGTAGAATTATTAACAGCTCAAACATATTCTATGCATTTATTAATGGGAATTGGAGTGCATTGTGTAAAGCAATGAATTTTATTTTCAGAATATCAAGGAATATATGAATGGGACAACAGAACATTAGCAGCATAATTTAAGTTAAAACATACCCATACTGAACTAAGCTAAAGCACAACAAAAGCCTGAAACCTTAAACAACAAATTCTGGATTTAAATCATACAGAAGCTTGCTCTCAATTTAAGAAAAGTTCTCAGTTTAATGAATGTTATATTAATAAGGAGAGACTCCAGTGGTTTAAAACCCTAGTTTAGAGATACTGTCCTCAATAAAAATAACCTATCCAAATAATAGATAGATAGGTAGAGTTATAAAGATGAGCATTTTTACTGACCTCAATAAAATACTATAAATGCTTCTTTCTTTTATTTGTGATTGCCAGATCAGCACTTTCCTATTTCTGTGTACTACATACCTAAATTCCAAATCATTACCGGAGTCAGGCTTTAGCTTCACATTTATAACATCTCCTGAATATTCATACACATTGCCTCTGAAAATACTCTCATTAAAAGAGATCTGAGTAATAGCCTTGTAAAGCACTTTGAAAATATTTCACTGAAACCAGTAAGATAGATGATAAATTAGATATATAAATAGATTAGACAGATTAGATAGCTAGATAGATAGATAGATAAAATGGTTTGTTGTAAGAAACTGGTTCATCCAATTATGGAGGCTGGCAAGCAAGTGCAAAATATGCAGGGTGGGCTGGCATCTTAGAGATCCAGGAGGAGTCAGGTCAAAGCAACCAGGAATAATTAATGTTTCAGTTCAAGCCTAAAAGCCACCCACTGAAGAATCCCTCTTGCTGGAAAGGAAAAAGTCAGCTTTTTTTTTTTTTTTAAAGGCAGATCGGACAAGGTCTACCAAAATCATGGAAGGTAAGCTGCTTTACCCAAAGTCCTCTGATTTAAATGTTAATCCTTCAAAAATGCCTTCACAAAAACACCCAGAATATTTAGCCTAATATCTAGTTTCCTCATGGCCCAACCAAGTTGACACAAAAAATTAGCCATCACATATTACAATAACATGATGGATAGATGAGGGATTTGAATGATCAGGAAGTTCTCTCTGGGGAGGTTATGTTTAAGTAAACACCATGGTACAGTCTGTGGAAATAAAGACAGCTCTATGAGGAAAATGTGGAGTCAAAGAACAAAACCAAAAACTGTGGGATCCGAGCACTAGAGGGCAGAACAAGGAATGGTACCATATAGGAGGAGAGAAAGTCACTCAGGCTGCAGTCTGCAAATTAGGCTTATTTTTTTTTTTTTTAAACTTTATTTTACTTTACAATACTGTATTGGTTTTGCCATACATTGACATGAATCCACCACGGGAACATGAGTTCCCAATCCTGAACCCCCTCCCACCTCCCACCCAGTATCATCTCTCTGGATCATCCCCGTGCACCAGCCCCAAGCATCCTGTATCCTGCAAATTAGGTTTAATGTTGAGTGAGATGGAAAACTTCTGCATGGTTCCAAGTGATCCACAGCCAATAAAACCGTGAAATCAGCACTGGCCCCAGCAGAATTCTCCCTCACAAGTTATTTGTTGTTTGAAGCAACGTTCCTCCACATACAATCAGTAACTAGCAGTTCACAGACATTTATTGAGCATATAACATATGCCAATGACTATTTAATCATCAGGGAATCAAAGAATAATGAGACCTCATCCCTACTCTCAGTACAAGCATGAAGAATAATGTAAGATCATAATTTTACTTTATATTTATTCCCTATACAAAAATTCTCCTGTGGTACAAAAGATTGGATGATGCATGGGATTACTAATTTTTGAGAGCTATACTGACAAAGCCAATTGTAGAATTATTAACAGCTCAAACATATTCTATGCATTTATTAATGGGAATTGGAGTGCATTGTGTAAAGCAATGAATTTTATTTTCAGAATATCAAGGAATATATGAATGGGACAACAGAACATTAGCAGCATAATTTAAGTTAAAACATACCCATACTGAACTAAGCTAAAGCACAACAAAAGCCTGAAACCTTAAACAACAAATTCTGGATTTAAATCATACAGAAGCTTGCTCTCAATTTAAGAAAAGTTCTCAGTTTAATGAATGTTATATTAATAAGGAGAGACTCCAGTGGTTTAAAACCCTAGTTTAGAGATACTGTCCTCAATAAAAATAACCTATCCAAATAATAGATAGATAGGTAGAGTTATAAAGATGAGCATTTTTACTGACCTCAATAAAATACTATAAATGCTTCTTTCTTTTATTTGTGATTGCCAGATCAGCACTTTCCTATTTCTGTGTACTACATACCTAAATTCCAAATCATTACCGGAGTCAGGCTTTAGCTTCACATTTATAACATCTCCTGAATATTCATACACATTGCCTCTGAAAATACTCTCATTAAAAGAGATCTGAGTAATAGCCTTGTAAAGCACTTTGAAAATATGAACCTTTGGGTAAATGCTAAGTAGCATTTTTATTAGTGTTAAACATTACACAATAGCAGAGGGAGTAATAAATTTAGATTTATGGCATGATCGAGAAAGAAAAATATTTTCATAAGGAGCATCAAAGGACAATAAAAGGAGATTCAAGGAAGCAAAGCTGCATGATACTATGGCACAGAGCATATAGAACACGCCAGCCTGTCTTGCGAAAATCTAGTCTGGTATAAAACTTTAATGCCAGTAGTAATGATTAAAGTAATAGGGGTAAAGAGAAAAGACATTGAAGCTATTTAAAATGGAGGCTGATACAAAGTAACCCTTGGTTAGGTTGTTAGTCACCAATTTTAATCATGGCGATCAGTATTTGACATTTCTTATAGAAGACAAAGTGTTCACCAATTTGACACACTTGACCATCTTGTAGTATGAAATAACCCTGGAATTTTCTAATCAAAATGGATTAAGTTTTCCTCTCTATACTTGATTCAATCAGAAAAAAAAAATCCCTTTTTTGGACAGTTATTTATATTGACAGTGATTTCTGGCAATTCTCACTCTGTGCCTGGACAATGACCCACTGGTAATAGCCAACACTTTTTATCAATCCTAATCTGAAGAAAAGCCTCCACCTACCATTGCTATGGTGTTAAAATATTAAATACAACACCATTAAATACAACAGTAGGCCATCTGGCTACTGTTTCGCTTCTTGTCTGGACTGAGCCTAATCCAATATATTCTGTTCAGGACATTCAAATGAGGAAGGATAGTTTAGCCCTCAATGCCATGCATGACCATTATCAGTACTGTCAAAATTATTACCTTCTGAAAATCAAGAACATGGCCCATATCATCAAAGCCCAAGTTCACTCAAGAGAAACTTATTCAGGTCAAGATAAGGTATTCTCCAGTTCATGGATTCAGAGTCACCATTGTCCTTTCACAATGCAGCTTTACACAGGAGCAAGCACAGGAGATAAACATTAAAAACCATCTGGGTCTCCCTAGTGGCTTCATGGTGAAGAATCTGCCTGCCAGTGCATAAGTCTGACCCCTCATCTGGGAGGATCCACATGCCACAGAGCATCTAAGCCTGTGTCCCACAACTATTGAGTCTATGCTCTAGAGTCCAGAAGCTTCAACTACTGAAGCCTGAGCACCCTAGAGCCTGTACTTCCCAACAAGTGAAGCCACGGCTATGAGAAGTCTGCACAGCACAACTAAAGAATAGCCCCTGCTTGTCACAACTAGAGAAAAGCCCCCACAATAAGGAAGACCCAGCATAGACAAAAATAAAGAAAATTATAAAAGAAAAAAAATCTACATTGCTTTTTTTAAAAACTTCAGGACAGAAACTCTAGTGGATTTAAATTTTGTTAGGTCAAGTGTAAAGTTAAAAATTTAAGGCTAGCCACACATACACAATAAATGCACACAAAACCAATGAAAGTTGTATCCAACACATTCAATCCAGAAGATAGATTTGAATGCAAAATATTTCTAAAAGCCAATGTTGTTAAAATTAAGCAAAATCTGAATATATTATTAATAATAATAGTAGTAGTAGTAAAAACAATAATAAATGTACAATAGTCAACCCTATCAGATTTTTAAAAAGAACAAAATATAAATGTATGAAAAAGAACTGTAAGATTATCAAATTGAATAAAAGCCAAAATTCAATAGTGTTTCTAGAAGACAGAAAAGATGTAAGAAAGCAAAGAAACAGGATACAAAAAAAAGTTACTCAAAGCAAATAATAATTTTTTTTAAATCCTGAAATTATAGAACTGTTGATAAAATGAATTTTATATATATGTATGTGTTTGTGTGTGTGTGTGAAGAAAGCAGAAAGGAAAGAAGAACTAAAGAGCCTCTTGATGAAAGTGAAAGAGGAGAGTGAAAAAGTTGGCTTAAAACTTAACATTCAAAAAATAAGATCATATTATCCGCTCTCATCACTTCATGGCAAATAGATGGGGAAACAGTGGAAACAGTGGCTGAGTTTATTTTGGGGGGCTCCAAAATCACTGCAGATGGTGACTGCAGCCATGAAATTAAAAGACACTTGTTCCTTGGAAGAAAAACTATGACAAACCTAGACAGCGTATTGAAAAGCAGAGACATTCCTTTGCCAACAAATGTCTGTCTAGTCAAAACAATGGTTTTACCCATAGTCATGTATGGATGTGAGAGTTGGACCATAAAGAAAGCAGAGCGCTGAAGAACTGATGCTTTTGAACTGTGATGTTGGAGAAGATTCTTGAGATTCCTTTGTACTGCAAGATCAAACCAGTCAATCTTAAAGGAAATCAGTCCTGAGTATTCATTGGAAGGGCTGATGCTGAAGCTCCAATACTTTGGCCACCTGATGCAAAGAACTAACTCATTTGAAGAAACCCTGATGTTGGGAAAGATTGAAGGCAGAAGGAGATGACAGAGGATGAGATGGTTGGATGGCATCACTGACTGGATGGACATGAGTTTGAGCAAGCTTTGGGAGTTGGTGATGGACAGGGAAGCCTGGCTGCAGTCCATGGGGTCGTAAAGAGTCAGACATGATCGAGCAACTGAACTAAATTGAAGAATGTATTAAGAAAGTCAGTGAACAAAAAGAGTTTGCTAGCAATCAAAATTATGTGAACTAAGAACAAAGTACCACAATTTATAAAATAAAACATTAAAATATTATTATAACAGATAAAACCCCAGCAAATTTAATCAAAGAAGTCTATATATATATAGTATATATAAATATATATATGTGTATATATATATGTATATCCTAATTAGAATTAACAAAAGTGTTCAACAAGTTAAATGAACAAGATGAACTGACAAAATTCAACTGCATTCCTAGCACATTAGCAAGTAATAGTCAGTAAGTGTTCTTAGGTGTAGGGACAAAAAATAGGAAGTACTAAGGAATAAAACTAGCAAATGTATTATGACCTTTCATGGAGAACAATGCAAAATGTAACTGAAAGATTTAAAACTAAACAGAAATGAAGAGAAGCACCTCTTTTAGATGAGGGAATTTTCAGTACCATAAGGATGTCTCCTCCATAAATTCAAAGCTGTCCCATCAAAGTCACTAAAAGATTATCTGTATGTATAACATGAAACTCTGATTCAGTTATCCATACAAAAAAGTAAAAGTCCAAAATACTCAAAGCTATTCTCTAATATTAAGCAGAGATATGGCCTAAAATGTATACTTTTTGATAATTACTGGGATTTCTTTGTGTACAAGTAATTTTTGTTAAAAAAAAATCACCACATATTTTAAAAGCTTATGTGCTTTCTCTCTGCAGTACATATTGCTTACTTATCATTTAAAGAGAACTTTTTGTGTAAAAATAAGCTGCTGTTTTAAGGATGGAGTCCATTTCCAGACTCACTGGGCCCATAAGAAGATGAACAATTGCAGTACCTAAGTAACAAACCTGCTAGAGACAAATTATTCTTAAAGCTATTTGTAGAGAACTTCTCAGTCAAGGTAATTTTGAAAGAGAATAAATGAGAAAATCTGTCTAACAAAATATCAAGATTCAGTCTAAAGTTAAATAATCATGAAGTAGTTATAGAACAACTATACAATGGAATGGCCATTGAAAACAAAACCTGAATGGGTTCATCAGTACCATCTTTCTAGATTCTGTATATATGCATAAATACACAATAATTGTTTTCATTTTTCTCTGTATAATACTCTCTAGGTTCATTTACCTCATTAGAACTGACTTCTGTCCATAGGGTCGCACAGAATTGAACATGATGGAAGCAACTTAGCATGTGTGCATGCCTTGGAGAAGGAAATGGCAATCCACTCTAGTATTCTTGCTTGAAGAATCCTGTGGACAGAGGAGCCTGGTTGGCTGCCATCTATGGGTTCACACAGAGTTGGACACGACTGAAGTGACTTAGCAGCAGCAGCAGAACTGTCTCAAACATGTTCCTTTATATAGTGAGAAATATTCCATTGCATGTATGTACCACAGCTTCTTTAACCATTCATCTGTTGATGGGCATCTAGGTTGCTTCCATGTCCTGCTGCTGCTGCTGCTGCGTCACTTCAGTCGTGTCCAACACTGTGCAACCCCATAGACGGCGGCCCACTAGGCTCCGCCATCCCTGAGATTCTCAAGGCAAGAACACTGGAGTGGGTTGCCATTTCCTTCTCCAATGCATGAGAGTGAAAAGTGAAAGTGAAGTCGCTCAGTCGTGTCTGACTTTTAGCGACCCCATGGACTGCAGCCCACCAGGCTCCTCCATCCATGGGATTTTCCAGGCAAGAATACTGGAGTGGGGTTCCATGTCCTAGGTACTATAAATAGCACCGCAATGAACACTGGGGTACATGTGCAGGTTCAGCTATGGAGACTTAGACACAAAGAACAGACTAGTGGACATGGGAGAAGAAGAAGGTGGGAAAATGGAGACACTAGCCTGGAAACATACATACTGCCCTATGTAAAATAGATATCCAGTGGGAATTTGCTGTATGACTCAGGGAGCTTAAACAACATCTGTAACAACCTACAGGAGTGGGATGGGGTGGGAGGCAGGAGGGAGGGCCAAGAGGGAGGGGACATATGTATACCTATTGCTGATTCATGTTAATATATGGCAGAAACCCATTCAATATTGTAAGGAAACAATTATCCATCAATTGGCAAAGGCTAATAGAGTTTTGCCAAGAGAATGCACTGGTCATAGCAAACACCCTCTTCCAACAGCACAAGAGAAGACTCTACACATGGACATCACCAGATGGTCAACACCGAAATCAGATTGATTACATCCTTTGCAGCCAAAGATGGAGAAGCTCTATAGTCAGCAAAAAAAAAAAAAAGAAGATGCTAAAGCTGAAACTCCAGTACTTTGGCCACCTCATGCGAAGAGTTGACTCATTGGAGAAGACTCTGATGCTGGGAGGGATTGGGGGCAGGAGGAGAAGGGGACGACTGAGGATGAGATGGCTGGATGGCATCATGGACTCGATGGACGTGAGTCTGAGTGAACTCCGAGAGATGGTGATGAACAGGGAGGCCTGGCGTGCTGCAATTCATGGGGTCGCAAAGAGTCGGACACGACTGAGTGACTGAATTGAACTGAACCTGCAAAGAGTCAGACATGACTGAGCGGCTAAGCACACACACATATGTATCATGTACCCTATTTAAATTACACTGCTCACTCTTCTCTAAATATGATATTCATTTCCATTCTTCTGTGTTATTGATCATGTCTCCCAAATATGTAAAACTATCAAATATGCACAGCTTTCTTAAGTGAAAGTATTAGTCACTCATTCATGTCCAACTCTTTGTGACCCCATGGACTGCTCCCTGCCAGGCTCCTCTGTCCATGGGATTCTCCAGGCAAGAAAACTGGAGTGGGTTACCATGCCCTTCTCCAGGGAATCTTCCCAATCTAGGGATTGAACCCAGGTCTTCTGCATCTTCCTGCATTGGCAGGAGGATTCTTTACTACTGCACCACCTGGGAAGCCCACCCCTTAAGATATCTGAATGTTAAACCAACTGGACATTCCTGGGAAAAAAATCTCATTTAGTCATGATGTAAAATACTCCTGATATATTGCTGTGCTTAGTTGCTCAGTCATGTCCACCTCTTTGTGACCCCATGTACTGTAGCCTGCCAGGCTCCTCTGCCCATGGAATTCTCCAGGCAAGAAAACTGGAGTGGGTTGGCATGCCCTCCTCCAGGGGAATCTTCCCAACCCAGGGATCGAACCCAGGTCTCCCGTATCACAGGTGGATTCTTTACCCTGAGCCACCAGGGAATTTGGTTTAATTTTCAAAGGCATTTTCATCTCTATTCATGAGGGATATTGATGTATAGTTTTCTTTTCTTATGCTATCTTTGTCTGGCTTTAGTGTGACCTAATATTGGGCTTGTNCGAACCCAGGTCTCCCGTATCACAGGTGGATTCTTTACCCTGAGCCACCAGGGAATTTGGTTTAATTTTCAAAGGCATTTTCATCTCTATTCATGAGGGATATTGATGTATAGTTTTCTTTTCTTATGCTATCTTTGTCTGGCTTTAGTGTGACCTAATATTGGGCTTGTAGAGGGAAGTGTTCTTTCCTTTTATACTTTCTAGAATATGCTTATTATTTATCCTTTAAATGTTTGATAGAATTCACTAGTGGACTCATCTGGTTCTTGGGTTTTTCCTGTGGAAAGAATTTAAATTACAAATTTAATTCCTTTACTTATTACAATCTTTTAGATTTTCTATTTTTTCTTGAGTCAGTTTTGGTAAATTATGTCTTTCCAGGAATTTGTCCATTTCATCTAAGGTATCTAATTTGCCAGTATAAAGTAGTTAAATAATATTCTCTTATAAACTTAAAAAATTTTATATACTTATTTATCTATTTTTGGTTGCACTGGGTCTTTGTTGCTGCGTGTAAGCTTTCTTTATTGATGGTGAGTAGGAGGCTACTCTTCAGTGAGGGGCACGGGCTTCAGCATGTGAACTCAATAGTTGTAGTGCAGAGGCCCAGATGCTCTGCGGCATGTGGAATCTTCCTAGACCAGGGATCGAACCTGTGTCCCCTGCATTGGCAGGCAGACTCCTATCCACTGCACCACCAGGAATGTCCATCTTATAAACTGTTTATTGCTGTAGAGTCAGTTGTGATGTCTGCTTCTTCCTTCTTGATTTTAGGAATTTAAGTCTTTTTGTCTTTGTTGTCTATCTAGCTAAAGGTGTATCAACTCTGTTGGTCTCGAAGAACTAACTTTTGTTTTCATTCTCTCTACTGTTTTTCCATTTTATTGATTTCTGCTGGAATTTTATTATTCTTATCTTTTAAGAAGCATATTTATATGTTCTTATTATTTTTTGGCTGTGCTGGCTCTTTGTTACGGTGTGCGAATCCTCTCCAGTTGTAGTGCATGGGCTTCTCACTGCAGTGGTCTCTCTTGCTGTGGAGCACAGGCTCCAGGGTGCCTGACTTCAGTTCTTGCCACACATGAGCTCAGCAGTTGCAGTTTGTGGACTCTAGAGCATGGGCTCAGCCCCATTGCCCTGTGGCATGTGGGATCTCCCCGGATCAGGGATTGAACCGGTATCCCCTGCATTACAAGGCAGACTCAACCATTTGACCACCAGGGAAGCCCCTATTATTCCTATCTATGCTGTGGAAAATTCTTCAAGAGATGGGAATATCAGACCACCTGACCTGCCTCTTGAGAAACCTATATGCAGGTCAGGAAGCAACAGTTCGAACTGGACATGAACAACAGACTGGTTCCAAATAGGAAAAGGAGTACGTCAAGGCTTTATATTATCACCCTGCTTATTTAACTTATATGCAGAGTACATCATATGGAAAAAGCAAGAGTGTTCCAGAAAAACATTTGTTTCTGCTGTATTGACTGTGTCAAAGTCTTTGACTGTGTGGATCACAATAAACTGTGGACAATTCTGAAAGAGATGGGAATACCAGACCACCTGACTGGCCTCTTGAGAAACGTATATGCAGGTCAGGAAGCAACAGTTAGAACTGGACATGGAATGACAGACTAGTTCCAAATAGGAAAAGGAGTATATCAAGGCTGTATATTGTCACCCTGCTTATTTAACTTCTATGCAGAGTACATCATGAGAAACGCTGGACTGGAAGAAGCACAAGCTGGAATCAAGATTGCCAGGAGAAATATCAATAACCTCAGATATGCAGATGACACCACCCTTATGGCAGAAAGTGAAGAGGAACTAAAAAGCCCCTTGATGAAAGGGAAAGAAGAGAGAGAAAAAGTTGGCTTAAAGCTCAACATGCAGAAAACTAAGATCATGGCATCAGGTCCCATCACTTCATGGCAAATAGATGGGGAAACAGTGAAAACAGTGGCTGACTTTATTTTTTTAGGCTCCAAAATCACTGCAGATGGTGATTGAAGCCATGAAATTAAAAGACGCTTACTCCTTGGAAGGAAAGTTATGATCAACCTAGATAGCATATTCAAAAGCAGAGACATTACTTTGCTGACTAAGGTCCGTCTAGTCAAGGCTATGGTTTTTCCAGTGGTCATGTATGGATGTGAGAGTTGGACTGTGAAGAAAGCTGAGCGCCAAAGTATTGATACTTTTGAACTGTGGTGTTGGAGAAGACTCTTGAGAGTCCCTTGGGCTGCAAGGAGATCCAACCACTCCATTTGAAGGAGATCAGTCCTGAGTGTTCTTTGAAAGGAATGATGCTAAAGCTGAAACTCCAGTACTTTGGCAATCTTATGCAAAGAGTTGCCTCATTGGAAAAGACTCTGATGCTGGGAGGGATTGGGGGCAGGAGGAGAAGGGGACGACAGAGGATGAGATGGCTGAAATGTATCACCGACTCGATGGACATGAGTTTGAGTGAACTCTGGGAGTTGGTGATGGACAGGGAGGCCTGGCGTGCTGCAATTCATGGGATCACAAAGAGTCAGACATGACTGAGCGACTGAACTGAACTGAACTGAACTGAAACATAAACAAACTAAAAAAGAAGTCATAGCAGTATAAACTCTAAACAGTTCCTTAATTACAAAAGGAAATTTATAAACTGGCATTGAAACCATCCTAATTATTTTTATGCTCAACTGTATTATGAACTGGGTTGTATTTCAATAATATATAAATGGCATAAAGAATAATAAAACACATCAATACAGTATCCTAATGCATATATATGGAATTTAGACAGATGGTAATGATAACCCTGTATGTGAGACAGCAAAAGAGACACAGATATATAGAACAGTCTTTTGGACTCTGGGAGAGGGAGAAGGTGGGATGATTTGGGAGCATGGCACTGAAACATGTATAATATCATATATGAAATGAATCGCCAGTCCAGGTTTGATGCATGATACTGGATGCTTGGGGTTGGTGCACTGGGATGACCCAGAGGGATGGTATGGGAGGAAGGAGGGAGGGGTGTTCAGGATGGGGAACACATGTATACCTGTGGTGGATTCATGTTGATATGTGGCAAAACCGATACAATATTGTAAAGTAATTAACCTCCAATTAAAATAAATAAATTTATAAAAAAAGAATAATAAAACATATATGATATGTTTTATTATTCTTTATGCCATTTATATACAGGGAGGGAGGTGGGAGGGGGGTTCAGGATGGGGAACACGTGCATACCCGTGGTGGATTCATGTTAATGTATGGCAAAACCAACACAGTATTCTAAAGTAATTAACCTCCAATTAAAATAAACAAATTTTAAAAGTAAATAAATAAATTAAAAGAATGATAAAACATATATCAACTACTTCAGAAAAACCTCAGAGTGACAAACGAAATTAAACAGAAACTTTAGAAACATATCTAAATACAGATGCTTTATAAATAAATATATATACATATAGGAGTGAGAAATGGCAATGCAAATCAGGATAAAAAGATGCACTCATCAATAAATGACACTGAAAAAGCAAGTGTCCCATATCACACACACACACACACACACACACACAAATGTTACTTCCTCATGGCAGATTTAAAATCCCTTTAGAAGGAGCAATGACCTAAATATTTCAAACTAAGAAGTCTGTAAACTTTCTTTTTCTAATATTAGAGTAGGGAATTGGAGAGGGCAATGGCACCCCACTCCAGTACTCTTGCCTGGAAAATCCCATGAACGGAGGAGCCTGGTAGGTTGCAGTCCATGGGGTCGCGAAGAGTCAGACACAACTGAGCGACTTCACTTTCACTTTTCATTTTCAGGCACTGGAGAAGGAAATGGAAACCCACTCTAGTGTTCTT
This sequence comes from Cephalophus harveyi, assembly GCA_006410635.1. Lineage (NCBI taxonomy): Eukaryota > Metazoa > Chordata > Mammalia > Artiodactyla > Bovidae > Cephalophus > Cephalophus harveyi. The sequence goes on from SJYT01041127.1 coordinate 265,883, forward strand.
GCCTGGAAAATCCCAGGGATAGGGGAGCCTGGTGGGCTGCCATCTATGGGTTCAGACAGAGTCAGACACGACTGAAACGACTTAGCAGCAGCAGCAGCAGAGTAGGAAATAATGTGTTAGTTGAGAAAATGGAAACACAAAGGAGAAGAGAAAGGACTCATAAATGTGTTTCTGCTATTTATACCTTCTCCATATCAAATTTCCTTTTAGTTCTTCAAATTCACGCTCATATCCCAACCTCTGGATGTGCTAATCTCATTGCCCAGAATGTTCATCTAAATCTTGTTTCCAGCTTTTATCTCAGTCAACTCCAACTCATCCTTCAGACTTAGTCCAAATGCCTCATCTCCTCGAGAAAGTCTTACTTGTCATCCCAACCTAAAAGTCATATAATTCTCCCTATCACCAGGTTGTGAATTCCTAGGATCTTTCTTTCTTAATGTTCATCACTCTTTATCTTAATAATTACATGTTTATTTGTGTGGTTGTTCAGTTAATAGCTGGCTTCAGGTACTATTTCGGCCCAGTGCTTAGCTTATTGATATGTCTCCAAAACCAAAAAGAATGCATAGGACTAATAAAGGTATCCCCCAAAATATTTGCAGAATGAACAATAAAAGAAACTAGTATCGGTGAAATTTGAGAAGAGGGAAGAGTCTTTTGTATAAAATGTGTGTAAAACAGAATGAGTCTGTTAGCTAGACAGAGTTTTCTTTGACATACTTATAAAAGAGACATACTATCAGCTTTGTCACATCCAGTTGGTTAGAAGCAATTCACAGGCCCTTACCGTGTTTCAGGGAGGGAATTACAGAAAACTATGTATATATTAAGGATCATGTTGTTGTTCAGTCGCTCAGTTGTGTCCAACTCTTTGTGACCCCATGGATTGCAGCATGCCAGGCTTCCCTTTCCTTCACAATCTCCCGGAGTTTGCTCAAACTCATGTGCATTGAGCAAGGATCATGGGGGACACCTTAAAATCTGTCTGCTACACTATTTTTTAAGCTCTCTGATTTTAATCTTTCATATATGGTAAGTGTTGTGCTGAAGGTCTCCATCACATTAGACTCTTTTCAATAAATGTAGTAATTATAGGATACCAGTATTTAGTAGTACTGTTGTCATACTTTTGAACAACACAGTAAGGTAAGCAGTAGCAGTAACTGCAGCAGTGTAACTATTTCATGTTTGAGGAAATAGAAGCACAGAGCAATTATCTACACCAAGATCACATAATCTGTAAGTAACAGAGCTAGAATCCTAACACTGGTTTTCTAATAGTCATCCACTTCTACAATTTACCACTTTATCTCACTGGGAAATAAAGTAACAAAGATTGGCTTCTTCAAACACAGCAAAATAGATTTCACCTAGGAAACAAAGAAAACCATTCATGGCCCCCAAAATTTAATGTGTCTTTTTACCTTTGATTGGAGGAAATTAATGACATTTTATTCCAGCCATACAGATAAAAGAGAGCATTATTATTTCCTTAGTATTTTGATGCATTACGCTTTTCTATTCCATGCACTCCCACCCTACTCATAGCTTTTCTTAGCTAGCTGTGTTATATCTCCCTCTCACAAGGAGCTGAATGAATTCTCTTCCCCTCAAGATGCCATGAAAAAAATCTGTGTCCATAGCTGACTTATAGCTTAATGATCCAGCTCTCCTCTTTCCACTGTATAATCATGAAGTTTAAGGGAGTAGACAGCCTTTCTTTTGAAGATTGAAATTCTATAAACACTACAAATATGTTTTAAGCCACCTTATACAGGCTTCCTCGTACACACACACACATATACACCCCACAAATAATGATCTCTGTGCAAATAACCACATTTTACTCAACATGAAAAAGTATATGAATTTTTATTTGATATTCAGTCAGTCATTGGACCTTTAATTTCCATAGGGTATTTCCTTTGTAGTCATTTGACATTTCTGGCATTTATCCTTGTTTCTTTGATAAGTCCTGGTTGGAATGTTTGTCAGATTCTTTTGTGTTGCCTTCAATAGCTTTACTGGAGCGATGAACTGGATGGAGATCTATTTTGGAAAGCACAGAGCGTGGAGGAGTTGAGCTTATGGGAAAAGAAGGCGAGTTTATGGAAATATTTTGATATATTTGAGGATGTGAACAGAGCTGATAGAGACAGTGTGAGCAGTAAAAGTGTCAATAGGAGAAAAGGGAAAGGCAGAACAAAATACAAAGGCTTTACACTAAAATTGTACTGTGTCCATTTCAAAATTTTGCTCAAGAAAATTAAAAAGTAATATATTTAAACAATATGGTTCTAAAAACAGTTGGAAATCTTGATAACATTTTAGAATTCCAAAAGGTCAATGGGATTTTAGAATGGAGGGCTACTTTTAAGATTATTATCTTTCTTCAAAGTAATCATAATTCACACTCATCTGAAGAACAAAGACTGAATTTCTTTCTTTCCTAGACAAGGAAGAATTACCAGAAAAAAAGTAGTTTTCTTGTGCTAAACAAAGAAAGAAGCAAGACTGTTACAGGGTTGGGGAGAATTTGGCCTTTATGTTAAGTATAAATGGAGCACCATTTTGATTAGATATAAACAAAGGGAAAGAATTCCAAGTATAAGTTAACATTGTTTACCTTCCATGAATGAATCAGTGAATAAATGAAAGTCCCTCAGTCATGTCAGACTCCATAGACTGCAACCTGTCAGGTTCCTCTGTCCATGGAATTCTCCATGCAAGAATACTGGAGTTGGTTGCCATACCTTTCTCCAGGGAATCTTCCCAACCCAGAGATCAAACCCAGGTCTCCCACATTGCAGGCAGATTCTTTAACATCTGAGCCACCAGCGAAGCAGTTTCAGGGAAGCTACAATATTAAATAAATGTGCAAAGTTGGGTGGCTGTATTTGCTATGAAAACCCTGAGCTCCAGAAGTAAATCAGGAGTGGAAACGCACAGAGCTAGAACAAAACTAAAGATGGATGGGAAGACAATGTGATCTACAAGGCTCAGATTATCTAGATCATCATGGAATATTCCATTCTTGGATTTGAAAAGATCAATACTCTTAAGTTGAAATTTTAAGGAAAAAATTATCTCACAACTGACTAACATTTCTTATATTACAAACAAAATGGGATCACGGAGAGTCAAGGAGGTTAAGCATTGAGAAAAAAGCCATTAAAAACATGATAGCAACATCTAAAAACTACCAAAAAGGGAAAAGAAAAAGTGTGTTTATTTTTTTGATGAAGAAATGACTTTCAAGTTGACATCACATACCAAAGCCAGACCAAGACAAAAAATCATATCTAATTTGATGATATATCTAAGAATTGATCACTTAAAGCTATAAAAATTGCAGAAGTCCTGATTGAAGTATGAAAGAATTGTAAGTGATAGTTTAAAAAATTTTAGCATATATTTCATAGATTTTTTTTTTGAAATATAATCTTTTTGGAAAGCAAACTGATAATATATGTTTCAATTAAAAATGCCCTATCTCTTCCACAGAATTATAAATACATATACATTATGATATTTGCTTCAGAAGATCTACTGCAATATCTTTTGGATAGTTACATAATATTAGCAGTTAACCATATACCCATCAACTGCGGAATGGTTGGACAAATTGAGGTTCAGCAATATCATTAAATGAAATCAGTTAGTTTTTTATCAGTTGATTTAAGATGTGTGACTGAAGGCAGAAATCAAGGAAGCAGTGTATATAATGTGACCTCACATAGTACAGAATGACCAAAATTTTCTATGATTTTTATGATAGGGAACTAGAGAAGGCTATGAAAGATTTTATAAGAGATTGTTAACTTAGGGGTTTAGGAGAAAGTTCAAAGAAATGAAAATCTTTAACATTTACAAAATGGATTATAGCCATAAAATAGATGAAAATATAATGTGATATACATGTGTATCTATAGGCAATCTATGAAATATGAATTTTTAAAAATATTATTGGTGTTTATGCCAGAATGGTACCATCCCTGGTAACTCAGCTGGTAAAGAATATGCCTGCAATGCAAGAGACCCCAGTTCAATTCCTGGGTTGGGAAGATCCCCTGGAGTAGGGATAGGTCATCCATTCCAGTGTTCTTGGGTTTCCCTGGTGGCTCAGACGGTAAACAAGGTGCCTGCAATGTGGGAGACCTGAGTTCAATCTCTGGGTTGGGAAGATCCCCCCAGTATTCTTATGTGGAGAATCCCCACAGATAGAGGAGCCTGGCAGATTATAGATAATGGGATCTCAGAGAGTCAGACGTGACTGAGCTACTAAGCACAGCACATACCAGAGTGGTTTGATGTGTTTTAGAGTCTGTATAGTGTCATCCTGTTTATTTAACTTATATGCAGAGTACAATATGTGAAATGCCAAGTTGGATGAAGCACAAGCAGGAATCAAGACTGCTGGGAGAAATATCAATAACCTCAGATAGTTAGATGACACCACCCTTATGTTAGAAAGTGAAGAGGAACTGAAGAATCTCTTTATGAAAGTGAGAGAGGAGAGTGAAAAAGCTGGCTTAAAACTCAACATTCAGAAAACTAAGATCATGGCATCTGGTTCCATCACTTCATGGCAAATAGATAGGGAAACAATGGAAACAGTGTCTGACGTTATTTTCTTGGGCTCCAAGATCACTGCAGAAGGTGACTGCAGCCATGAAATTAAAAGACACTTGCTCCTTGGAAGAAAAGCTATGACTAACCTAGATAGCATATTCAAAAGTAGAGACATTACTTTGCCAACAAAGGTCTGTCTGGTCAAAACTATCGCTTTTCCAGTAGTCATGCATGGATGTGAGAGTTGGACCATAAAGAAAGCTGAGCACTGAAGAACTGATGTTTTTGAACTGTGGTGTTGGAGAAGACTCTTGAGAGTCCCTTGAACCACAAGGAGATCAAACCAGTCAATCCTAAAGGAAATCAGTCCTGAATATTCATTAGAAGGACTGAAGCTAATGCGAAGCTCCAATACTTTGGTCACCTGATGCAGAGAAGTGACTCATTTGAAAATACTGTGATGCTGGGAAAGACTGAAGGCAGGAGGAGAAGAGGATGACAGAGGATGAGATGGTTGGATCGCATCACCAATTCAGTGGACATGCATTTGAGCAAGCTCCAGGAGTTGGTGATGGACAGGGAAGCCTGGCCTGTTGCAGTCCATGGGGTTGCAAAGAGTCGGACATGACTGAACAACTGAACAGAACTGAACTGATATTTTCTTATTTTTTAAATATCATTTAAATATTTCACCATGAGGATGACAAAGACATGAAAGAAATTGTAGTTGTAAATGGTAGTTGTATAAAACCAATAGAATTTTTATAACCCACAATTGTAGTTTAGAAAAATATACAGACTTAAGAGAGAGCAAGTCTTAAGAGGCACTTAACATTTAATGAGGCAAAATTTCTCCCCACAAGCAGAAACACTTTTAAATATCATGTCTTTATTTGCCATACAAACTCTTTGCCTTTCTTTTTTTCATCTCCTATTACTGGCAGAGAGGAAACCTGTCTTTTTCAGGCCAGCAGGTTAGTGACCACATCAGCAGGAAGGCTGCCTGTAATTGTATAGTTTCCATAGAGTTTTTGGTCTTCCACCTCAGTTTACACTTCTGAGACCAAACACCCATGGATGAGAGAGTTTTCTATTTTTCATGAATTACTAATTTCCTTTACAGAGAAGTCTGACAGCTCTCAAAATGATACATACTCACAGAAACCTATAGTTTTCTTTTCCTTTTTATATCTTCAAAATTAAATTGCTTGAAGGCTAAAGTTAAATTCTTGTCCTATCCTACCAATAACAAAAAAATAAAGGATATAACTTTTAAAATATATAATCCAAGTAATATATAACTGACACATTCATCTTTTGTGTTATTTTCTCTTATCTCATGGGGATATTTCTATTCCACAAGCTATGGGCAGTTGACATACCTAAATATATAGCTGCATGCATGCTAAGTCACTTCAGCTTTGTCCAACTCTTTGTGACCTTATGAACTGTAGCCTGCCAGGCTCCTCTCTCCATGGGATTCTCCAGGCAAGAACAATGGAGTGGGTTGCCATGACCTCCTCCAAGGGATCTTCCCAACCCAGGGGCTGAACTCATATCTCTTAGGTCTCCTGTATTAGCATGTATGTTCTTGACCACTAGTGCCACCTGGGAAGGCCAAATATATAGTTAGTGCAAAATAAATTATTTCACCTTATTGTAAAAATTAAGTTCTTTGTAATCTAAGCTATTGAACTGAGACAAAAAATAATATTTTAGTGTATTTGTCTTTCTTACATATTAGATTATTCTCAGTTTAGAGGTTTGCTTTCTGCAAGCATAGGAAAAGTTGTTTTTTTTTTTCTCTTGACAAGTCAGACTTCATAAAACAAAGCAACTTTTAATTTATCTGAAACAGATTATTATTATCCTGATTTAGTATCAAAGTAATTAATGGTAACAACTATGCATAATATCCAGCTAATAAATGTTATGCCTTATAAGGCACAGAGGAGTAAAATCTAACATGTTGCAAAGTTAAGGAGACAAAGAAATGAAGACCAATATGGAAAAATTTACTGCTGCAATTATATGAAGTGACATGGATATGACTCCTGTCTCCCCTCCTTTACCTCAAATACAAAGTAATTGCTGGCACTTGGCATCTTTTCTTTTTTAATTCTGTAAACCTCCCTTTTATAGAAGATATAATCAAGGAAGATAAGTATCTGTGTCACAAATAGTTTGGGTTGCTTACTGAGGATCCTGTTTTTCTATTTAAAAATATATAAACTATAGAGACTTTTCAACCCTGTTGATTATTTAAAGCATAGGAATACTATTACTATATTAGAATAACTTCTTAGATTCCTGCTATATAAGCCTGAATTACAGAATAGCCAAAATCAAACCTCAATTTGATTCAAACTTTATACACTTTCAGCCATTTTAAAATATAACTAAGATATTTTTTGCATAAAAGTCACTAAAGTGGTTCTGTCTCTCCATAACACAAAAAAAACATACACACGTGCACACACTCACACACAGTGTTCTGTTCTACAAACCCTGTGGTTCCCAGCACACTCACCCCTCAAATTTTCAAGGCCATTAAAACTACCAAAGTTAGAACAGTCTGATCTGAATTACTCCCTATGGTCCTAAAGCCCCAGCAAGCATTCAGTTTACATCAGATTTCCTAAAACCTCCTTCATCACATATCTTCCAAGCTAGAGATTTTTGTTCCTTCTTTTTCCCTCCATTCCGTATTATTTTGCACATACTATTTTGCTACTTGTGTTACAAATATTTGCTTACATTGAGTTCATCCTTTGAAGAAAGGTTCCCCAGATTATCTATTTATCCTCAGTATCTAAATTCAAGAACACCTTTCATGCAGAAGTCAGTCAATAAATACTTGCTGCATTTAGTTGAAGTCTAATATCTGAATTCACACAGAAGATAAGAATGATAACAAAGGCTTTCAGCACTCATCATTCCCTCATTAATAAAATTTCCTAATATGTAGAATGTGCCTTTTCCAATATTTCTTTACAATGGTGTCTGGTGCTCTTTTCTCTCTTAGTGATGTGTCTATTACACATGGAATAATTTAAATGAGTTTAAAGTGTCTTGAGCATCATTTACCAAGTATAGCTTTAAGCAGAATGAACACTTTTCCAAAGGAACTACTTTAAAAAATTCTCTAGAGTAAACCAAGGAGGGTCCCTTAGTCCTTTATCTGACAGAATGACAGATTCACTGAACCCATCACTGTTTTTTAGTGGGAAATTCTTTCTCAATCATCTAAGTCCTAAAGCTAAAGATACTTGGACTGAAATTAGTTTACAAAAGTGCTAGACTTTCCTTGTGATTTTTGGTACAATGGCTGGCACCAACTGCCATGCATACATTGAATATATAATTTAAGAGGTCTTAAAGAATAGTGACTTCTCTGGACTTTTGAAACCATCTTTCTACTTATTTTGGAATCCCCCTCCTCCTCCCCACAAAAAAAGTTTAATAAAGAACAATATGCTTTTAAGATTAGGCACATTGAATTTAGGACTGATTTAAGGTTAACACATTTACCCAGTGAATGTTTAATGAGACTCTATTATGTGCTAGGCACCATGTTATATTGCAATACAGATTTAAACAGGACTTTATCTGCACCCTCATGGAGCTTAGGCAGAAGGAGGAAGGGACAGACCATAAACCAATGCAATCCTAAAGGAAATCAACTCTGAATATTTATTGGGAGAACTGATGCTGAAGCTGAAGCTCCAATACTTTGGCCAACTGATCCAAAGAGCCAACTCATTAGAAAAGACCCTGATGCTGGAAAAGATTGAGAGCAAGAGGAGAAGAGGGCAACAGAGGATGAGATGGTTAGATGGCATCATCAACTCAATGGGCATGAGTTCAAGCAAACTCCAGGAGATAGTGAAGGACAGGGAGACCTGGCATGCTGCAGTCCATGGGGTCACAGAGTTAAGACACAACTGAGTGACTGCACAACAACAAGAGTTGTGTAATAAAAATTTAAAATAAAAATCAGGGCTTTGTAGCACTGATTACAAGAGTTAATGAGTGACTGCTGGGGAGTAGCATTTTCAATAAAGTGCCCAGGGAATTCTCTGAAGATGGGGTATCCCAAGAGAGAATGGAATTTAAAATTCAGATACAAGAGGAGAAGCCAGCTAAGGAGGTTACGTTATAGAAACTTGTAGGAAGGAAATAAGGAAATTAAAAATTACCTGATGAAAGTAAAGCCTTTTAAGGCTTTTAATTATCTGTCTTAATCTTAACTATTAACAAACAGCCAAGAATCACCAGATATTTGATAGGGGTTTCCAATTAAGAGAAAAATGTGAAACAGATAAAGGGAGGAAACAGGGAACATCCAGATAATACCAGAAGTAGGAATCTTCAAAAAAATCAATTGGCATTCTCACAGTTTAGATATTGCATCTAACAATATATACAAGCATTTTAGCACTATTTGGTTTATAAACTATAAGCATGTATTATATTATCAAAGAATCAAGAAATTATTTTATATAACATACCAATAAGCAGATAGTCTTGACTCATTACAATTTTTGATGATAAATTTTGACAAAAGAAGAGAAAACAATAAGAAATAAAACAAAAATGGTTCTGAATAACTTTTTGATAAAGGGATTTCTCATTTATAAAGTCCTGTGACTCTGAGCACCAGTAAAAGCAATACATACTGCCATAAAAGTAATAAAGTCAGAGGTAGAGCGGGTTTCCTGAAGGTCAGAACTGCTGTTGCCTTGAATGTGCCTTCCTCTCTGATTCCTTCCTCTCCTGCTATTTCCTTCATGTGAAAAATGATTGATTTTCTGTGTCAACATTTAGTATTTACAGAATCCAAAGGAAAAGAGTCCTAGAGACTCTCTCATAAAAATTTAAAGGTAAGAATACCTTTCTCAAAATCTCCAGCAAATCTCCAATGATGACTCAGTCACTCAATGGGTGAGAAGCTCATTACTAAGCTAATCCCTTGGAAAAGGGGCTGGAATTTGCCTTGAGAATCCCATAGACTTGACCAAGGATCCTGGTGGACTACAGTGCGTAGGACTGCAAAGAGTCAGACACGACTGAAGTGACCAAGTACAGGACACACACACACTCACCACCTGGAGCTGAGGGTAGCCCCGGGTTTCCCTGAGTCACAAGGCTGTATGGAGAGAGGTACTCCTAGGAGTAAGGGAAGTGGGGATGAAATGCTGAAAAGTCCATCTGGACTGTCATTACAGTCTGTTCACTACCCTGAGACATTCTAGGTGCAAAGCATTTCAGCCATTTCAAGTATATGCTTCTATAGTCCCAGCACAAAGTGGTTGCTTATAAAGTACTAGTTCAGTAATCAAATGGATAAATGGTAGGAATAATAGGAAGCCTATATATAAGAACTTGCAAAATGATATTAGAAGACAAAAACATCCTGAAAATTTATACCTGAATTTAACTCAGTCTAATGTACTGACATGCTTTCACTTATAGGACTGCATTCTGTAAGATAGACTCCTTAAGCCTTCATTCTGCATGGGGAGGGAGACTACAGAATGAGAGAGTTTCTGCTGGTATCATTTAGCTTGACTTATTTAACCAACTATTTTATTATTCCAATTAATGTGAGGTTTTATAAAGCTTATAAACACTCTCTCAAATGACTCTCTAACTCTCAGAAATGGCAATTTTAAATCAAACAAGTTTTTGTTTTTTTTTTCTTTTTGTCTTTCTTTCCCTAAATTGAGTTTTCTGTATTACAAGACAGGATTAGCAAGAAGTCGACTTTCATTCAGATGGCTGGTTGTGTGAAATCCCTTTGTGTTTTATTTTTATTTCCAGTGTTTATATGACATTTAAAGCACCTTTGCTTTGTTGATAGATATTGAACACCAGTAATTGTACTACCTGAGCTAATTAGGCAACTAGAGCATGTTTATCATGCCTATCAATTTTCTGTTCAGCCAAATAGCTCAAAACCAGTTCATGAGGAAGACCCGTGTGAAATGCTTGCTTAATTGTGCATACAGGATTCTCTAAAGCTAACCAATGACCTCAATTAACAAACTGAAGTTAGCATTGTTCATTTCACTGTCCTTTGCTGCCTTCTGCTTTCCCAAATCTAGCCTTTAATGGGTTTGCACTAAGCAGAGAGAAACAATTGTCAAACCATGGAGGAAATTATGAAGATTTGGGTTTAACCTAAACCTGAGTAGTGCCACAAAGAACAAAACAATTTTAGCATGCTCTTTTTCTTTTCAGAGTGCTTTAAGAATATGTGAATACAGAAAATAGAACTTTATGTATTCATATCATGGACAATGGATGTACTAGGATGTTAAAATGCTAGGTATTGTACAAAACTAATATACAGTGACAGGAATGTACTCCCTTTGCAAACTTTAAATAAGCTATGCCATTATCCTGCACATTAACTCCATAACTTAAAAAAATATTTTGAATATAAGTTAGATATTTTCAGTGGTCAGAACCTATCATTAAAAAGAGAAGTGATGGCATTAATACCTTTAACCTGAGTAAACTTTTTGTGAGAAAGTTAAAAAGATATATTCTGATTTGTTTTTTACTTTTCATGTAAAACCTAACTTTTAAGACTAACTAAAGACAGAGAGTAGCATTACAGAAAGAGAGAAAAAAAAAGTTAAATCTCCCAGTTCTTGGAAAATTGGGCAGCTACATATAAAAGAATGAAATTTGAACATTTCCTCATACCATATATAGAAATAAACTCAAAATGGATTAAAGACCTAAATGTAATATGGGAAACCATAAAAATTCTAAAGAGAACAGAGGCAGAACACTCTTTGACATAAATTGTAGCAGTATCTATTCCTACGGCAAAAGAAATAAAAGCAAAAAAACTTTAAATGTGATCTAATTAAATTTAAAAGCTTTTGCACAACAACAGAAACCATCTACAAAACTAAAAGACAACCTACTGAATGGGAGAAAATATTTGCAAATGATACATCAGATAAAGCGTTAATACCCAAACTATATGAACAACTCCTACAACCCTTATGGCAAAAAGTGAAGGGAAACTAACGAGCCTCTTGATGAAAATGAAAGAAGAGAGTGAAAAAGCTGGCTTAAAACTCAACATTCAAAAAACAAAGATCATGACATCCTGTCCCATCACTTCATGGCAGATAGATGGGGAAACAGTGACATACTTTATTTTGGGGGGCTCCAAAATCACTGCAGATGGTGACTACAGCCATGAAATTAAAAGAAACTTGCTCCTTGAAAGAAAAGCTATGATCAACCTAGACAGCATATTAAAAAGCAGAGACATTATTTTGTCAACAAAGGTCCATATAGTCAAAACTATTGTTTTTCCAGTAGTCATGTGTGGATGTAAGAGTTGGACTATAAAGAAAGCTGAGTGCTGAAGAATTGATGCTTTTGAACTGTGGTGTTGGAGAAGACTCTTGAGAGTCCCTTGGACTGAAAGGAGATCCAACCAGTCCATCCTAAAGGAGATCAGTCCTGGGTGTTCATTGGAAGGACTGATGTTGAAGCTGAAACTTCGACTGATGTTGAAGCCCCCCCAAATAAAGTCTGACACTGTTTCCACTGTTTCCCCATCTATTTGCCATGAAGTGATGGGACCAGATGCCATCATCTTTGTTTTCTGAATGTTGAGCTTTAAGCCAACTTTTTCACTCTCCACTTTCACTTTCATCAAGAGGCTTTTTAGGGAAAACCATTACAATTTGTTAATTTGAATACATATTATTACATTGTGTGTGTGTGTGTGTGTGTGTGTGTGTCTATAACAGTGGAATATTACTCAGCTATAAAAAAAATGAATTTCTGCTATTCACAACAATGTGGAAAGTTTATTATGTTTAGTGAACTAAGTCTAAGAAAGAAAAATACTGTATGTTATCACTTATATGTGGAATCTGAAAAGCAAAACTAATGAATGTATACAAGAAAAACAGAAACAGACTCACAGATCTAGAAAACACACTAGTGGTTACCAGTGGGGAGAAAGAGGAGAAGAAGAGCATGGTAATTGGGATTAAAGGAATTAAAAGACACAAACTACTATGTCAAAATAAATATGATACAAAGATGCAATGTACAACACAGGGAAAATAGCAAGTACTTTATACTAATTTTAAATGGAATCACTGTGCTGTACAACTGAAATGAAGATAATATTATAAACATTTAATTAAAGATTAAATTAAATGGACTTTAATTAAAACAAAAAATGTGAATAAAGTCAGAGGAGTTAATGTTTAAAAAGTTAAATCTAACTAAAATCAGACTGTATGAATAAGTTATTTTTAAAAATTGAAAATATTGAGTATAGAATTGGTCTTTCATATGCACAACTAAGTATGTCATAGTCTCCTCACAATATGTTTTATAAACTCACACAGGGATATTCAACTTCCACTAAAAGCTCTTTCCAACTCTGGTTATAATGAGGAGAAATTGTGATGCCTTGGATGCGCTCTAGAGAAAAAGATTAAAATATTCCCCTATCATCATTGTACTATAAAAACAAATGCAACTTCATTTTTATTACTTCTTCAAATATGCCAAGAAGGCTTAACAAAACAGTATACTTAAATTATGGTGAAATTATTTCATTTCTTTACAGAGGAACAAAATATTCTGTAGAAAGTATAAAGTAGGAAAATAGATGAAAATCAACAAAAGGGAGATAACACAGTCCTATTTGTCTCTTCTGAGAAAAGAAATGGAGAGATTTTTTTTTTTCGAAAAAGTTTATCTCCATTGCTTTAAATATTTCTATTAATCTGAAACAGGAAGTTGAAAACAGAAATCTTTGTGTTAGATCTAGGATATGATCATGCCAATATTCATTAAAATTCTATTTTACTTGTTCTTGGCTGAGCACTGAAAAATTGATGGTTTTGAACTGTGGTGTTGGAAAAGACTCTCGAGAGTCCCTTGGACTGCAAGGAGATCAAACTAGTCAATCCTATAGGAAATCAACCCTGAATAATCACTGGAAGAACTGATGCTGAAGCTGAGGTTCCAATACTTTGGCCACCTGATGCAAAAAGCCAACTCATTAGAATGATTGAATGCAAGAGGAGAAAGTAACATCAGAGGATGAGATGGTTGGATGGCATCACCAACACAATGGACATGAGTTTGAGCAAGCTCCAGGAGATGGTGATGGACAGGGAAGCCTGGTGTGCTGCAGTCCATGTGGTCACAAAGAGCCTGACATGACTGAGTGACTAAACAACAACAAAATCCTCCACCTCAAATAACCTTTGTTTGTTCCACTTAATACCTCTATAAGCTAGCTGACTGAATAGTGGCAAAGTAGAAAGCAATTTTACTCACTATTCACAACAGATCCTCCATACTTACTTCCCAATAAGAGGGAGTATAATTTTAGAATATATGTTTTGGAGTCAAACAGACCCTGGCTTGAATTCAGTTTCTTCTTGTCAAGTGTATAATCTCATGTGTTTCTTTTCCAAGCTTGAATTTCTTTATATACTATGGATAATAATACTAAAAAGTTTCTCCCCAGAATTTTGACTTTTGAGATCGTATTTCTTAGAGAAGTGCTTCTTTTATGGTATACACAAACCAAATATTATCTATCATTTTGTTTTTATTGCTATCATCATCGTTATTAATTCAAAATGAATATTGAAGTTACCCTCCCTTTCTCAGGAGAATTCTAAATCACAAGAAATAAATGTGAAACCAATGACGACTAAAAACCTGAGATGTATAGCTATAGAGATGTGTTTCTCAATCCCATGGGTACATCACATAAGCAACTGTCTCCAAGGCAGGATAGTCTCATATTGTCAATCTTATACTCTTGTATAAAAACATATCATTTATAAAAAGAGTTCAAAATCCATGAGTTTGTTCTAGTTCTTTCCTCCATGATAAAATAAACTTGTATCTCAGAACTAATTTTACTCTTTTTTAAAAGTTTATTTTAATTACTAAGTCTCTAGAACAGCAGATCTGTTTTTAAAATTTATTTTATGGGTTAGCTCCAAGAGATTTATGAGCTCACGGAAGTCAAGGCAAATACTGGTAAGTATAGCTACTTACATTGTCTCCTAGAGACACACTTGTCTTTAGCTGGCTCTTTCTTCATTTTCACTACAGCGAGAGCAATTTTTAAAAATGAAAATTGCCTTGGTTCAATAATATCACCAGTACATCTGATTGAGAAATATTAATATTCTCTTAATTTTAAGATAAATATCAAAATCCTTGATTTGAATTGAAGGCTCTAAAGGGTTTGAATTTGATTTACCAAAATAGTCACATTTATCTCTTTTGACTTCCTAAAATATATCATCCCTCCCCCTGTCACAGAACCTTAATACATGCTGGTCTTTCTCCCAAAATACTGACTCCTATGATCATCAACACACTCTAATTCATTTTTCAGATATCAGGACATCTTTCTCTAACCTCCTTGGTTAGAGTAGACACTTCATCATACCTTCTCATAGGACTATGTACCTCCTAATGTAATTTTTAATAACAGTTCAGTTTTAAATTTACTTATGCATTAATTTCTGCCTCCAACATCATGCTATAAACTCCTTTTTGGAAAGTATTCGGTCTCCATCTGTTCACCTTTGAATTTTCACCACTTAGCACAATGCCTGCCAAAATACATGTCTGTTAAATGAATGCATGAATACATCAATGAATGAAAAAGTTAAAAAACATATTTCTAATCTCCAATCCTTATCAAGTTATATTGTAATCTGGAAAGCAGAGATTTTTCTAATTATTCTTTGAGGTCTTAGTTGTCTTACCTAATGTCTCCTACACAAAGTCAATCAAGAAATTTGTGGAATAAAGGCATAAATAAAGTCTGACACAGAGCTGACAATAGTTTATTGTTTGGTTTAAACAGGAATTTTTAAATATTTTGTTGAGATTCTTAAAAATTGAGATTGTAGTGAGAT